>VUQR01001107.1:30619-42065 GCA_015108515.1 Hemichromis elongatus
CAAATAAAGTTTATTTCAAGCAACAATGTACTTTCTGATAGAAATTTATTTCACTTTGAGTATTAGTTGGATTTATAGATATAGCAAATATTACACATCTTCATTAAAATATATTTTCAAAGTTGCACGAGCCTGTGTGTTACCTTCACCTGAAATACTGCAATTTGGTGAAAAATGGATTCAAAAGTACAACAGTGGCGCTAACGACATTGATTTAGAAGAGGGGGGGGAAAAAAAGAAAGCTTGGAAAATAAGACACGTAGTTAAATACATGTGGGCATGGAAGCATTAATCATTATTTAATCAGCTCAAGACTGAAGTGGAAGGTGTTAGTACAACTCTCAAATCTCTACCACACAAGTTTATTTCTGTTTTCGCTGTGCGCAGCGCTAACGCTGTTAGTAAAATAGAAAATGTGACATTCCTTTAAAAGGAAGAAAAAAAAAAATCCACAAGTTGTGCAGTGTCCGCTACACTTGTAATCTGATTTCCCCGTACAGCAAAGCTTCTATCGGCTAAATCGGTAATTACAAAATCTGCTGGTCACACCTGCACACACATCTGACAGTACAAAGTGAGGTACCCAGCCACGAACAAGATTTGTGACATTTGGAGTTGCCCCGGGAACAGGAAGCTAACGTTTGGTAAAACGCTCCGATGAAAAATCACCGCTCGTGGTCTTTGCTTTACAACCTCTGAGTCGACAGCTGCAACTCCCTTTGCCCCTCCTACCTGTTACTGTTGAGGGATAAACCTTGCATTCTTTTACATTTTTTCAGCAAATCCCACGTAAAGACCTTCGTTTCAGATTACACAAACTGAAACGGCCGTGGCAGCAGACGGTCTGTTCGGTTTGTGTGTTGATATTTTTTATAACTTTAACTTGAGCTGTAGATGAATTTTTTTCCCCCCATTTCTTTTTTTTTTATAGAAGTTGTCTGCTAAAAAACATTAAATATCACCAAACTAATACTTTCATTGCTTCTATTATTGGTGCATGATTCCCCTGATGTATTAGATAAGCGATGCCCCATAAAATCTGATGCTAGGGACACCTCTCTTCGTCTGTTAACAGTGTACCATTTAAAAAAAAACAAAAAACCGTAATGATTCCAACAGTGAGTCCATGCAGCAGATGGTAACCTGCAGTAGAGTGTTTGAAAACAGGTTTATATCCTCAAGAGCTGCTCTGCAGCCGCCAAATGAAAGAGGAAGTTCTCCGTCGCTGGAGGGAAATGACGCTGCTTTAAACCGTCCAGTGTGATTTTAGTGTCTTCACACTCATCAGCGAGGGCAACCAGGTTCGCGAGGATCTCTTTAGTCTTGACAGAAATGTCCTGCCGACGAAGGACACATCAGATTTAAGAGTAGGTTTCTTACAACTGCTGAGAAATAACCAGTCACTTTCCTGCCCTGTGCTTTTCTTACCTTGATCACCTGACTGTCTGACTTCTCCACGTCCTCCGCAGACTGCACGATGAGTTGGCCGATGTCCTTGTGTAGTTTCCCCATAGCCATGGCTTCTGTTGTGAGATACTCGGCATCAGTTTGAGAGAATCAAAGCAACATATTGCTCTCTCTTTGAACGCATGCTACCTTTAGCACTCTGGGATACTGTGATGGTGCTGTCTGGAAGGTTCACAAACACATCAAACAAATCTGTTCTGTTGCTCACTTCTGGATTTACAAACCCTGCTATGTATCCTGTGGAGGAAGCAAACATATTGGAGCATGAATAATTCACCCACCACTGGATCACAGTCACGGCAGTGCAGATAGTGATTAAGCTGCGTGATGAGTTTTCTGTTAATTAGACAGATAAAGCAGTAGGCGGCCTCACCGGGGCATTTCTTTAAATCCTCCAGCTCAGCATCAGTCAGGTGGACGTACGGGTGGAGGATGGACCAGTCTTTCCTGTGCCACACCAAAGCCGGCAGGACTCTGAGAGACAAGCAGCATAAAGAGTTACCCACACGAGACAAAAATGTCCACCGTGAAGTGAATATGAAAGTCTTAAATCCACCTCGTAAACTCCAACAACGCTTCAATCCGAGGGTGGTGGACAACAATCCTCTTCTTCAGCATCAGGGCTGTGTACAGGATGATGGTCTCCATCCCAAACTGAGACACCACATCTGGAACGAGCAGAAACATGGTCGAAGATTGGAGATCTTGTGACGTATAAAATTTTAAATCAAAATTCTCAAATTAAAAAAAGCTGTACACCAATTAAAAATGGATATAATAATTACCTGGACACTAAACTGCATTGTATAAAGTGTTTTTCTGCCATCCCCATTAATTCATTTATTGTTGTGCCATTTTTTTTTTTTACACTACTTAAATGCAGAAATAGTTGCTTAAGATGACATGTAAATGGTGTCATCATGTATTTTGTCCATGATCCTGAATCTGACTTCGTTGTTTCCAGCACGCTGAGCACCATCTGCTGCATGAGTAGCAGAGTAGCATCACAGCTAAGCAAACAGTGGTGCAGTTTCTAGTTTGTGGACTTCATAACTTCAAAATTAAAAAAAAAAAAAATGACAACCCCCATTGTTTTCCCTTTATGTATACCTCACTATGTCCGTGTAAATACGTTTTCATGTGACTGTATGGAGACATGATTCAAATTCAAACAGCAATAACATGAACTCATAATTTTCTCTGTGATTTCATCAGTCTCTCGCATCACTGCAGAGGGATTTTGGCCCAATCCTTTTCACAACATAGCTTCAGTTCACTGACGTTTTACAGTCAGTCGTGTTTGCACAGCTCTCTTAAGGCAAACTTTAGCTATCAGACAAATGAGCCTCTTTGGTATACAGAGGAATTCTGGTCGACTCAATGACTACAAGGTGACCGGGACCATGCGGCAGTAAAACTAGCCCAACTCATCGCCCTCCACCTGCGTGCTTGACAGTTAGTGCGAGGTGTTTGTTGCATCATGGCCAAACAGCTCTACTTTGTTCTCATCTGTCCAAAGGATACTGTTCCACAGGTTTTGTTCAGTTATAACTTTGCAAACCTAAAATGTTTGGCTGTTCTTTTTTTATTATGATTAATTTATTTATTTTTACAAAAAAGGAGGCTTTCTGCCGGCAACCTTTCCAAACAAGCCCTCATTTAATCTTTTGCTGATGGTCCTTCCATAAATGTTAGTATTTAACATTCTAACTGTGGCCCGTAGAGTCTGAGACGTAGCTCTTGTGTTTTTTGCAATTTCTCTGAGTAGTGATTGGTCTGACGTTGGGCTGGATTTGCTGCGACGTGCACTTCTGGAAGGATTGTGGTATTGTATTAACACATGCCTGAACTTTCATTTTCAAGTGAATATTAGCTTGTTTTTTTAACTTCCTAAAAACCTCCAGTAACAGTAGGGGTTTCTAATAAGAGCTAAAAGGCATGAATTCTTTACTTTTAAAAAGTAAACAACAAATAACAAAATTCTTAAATAAAAGATTTGTTTACACAGGAAAGTCAGAGAAAGGTGTTCAGTAGTTGTCCGTGTGGTCCTCTTAACAAATGTGAAGTCCTACCTTTGACTGAACCTGCCAAGTAGGCTTTCCGAACATCGTAGTCCTTAATGAGAAACGAGCCGTTTTCATCGCTCTGACAGATTCCTTTGGTGAGGACGGTGATGTATGCTTCCATCATTTTCACTGGACTGCCGTGTTTGACATACATCCTGAGAGATCATTTTAACTGCGTGAGTTCAGTTCAAAGCAAAAAGACATAAGGTGATGCTTCATATCCATAAAGACTGTCACCTGCAGAGTATTCTACTGAGTGCAGCATATTTCTCAGGGTTGAAGTCTTTTGCTGTAACAACTACTGAAAAATGAGTGACCTTAATGAGGAGAAAGAGAAACAATAAAGAAATATTTTAAAGAACTGCTCATCTATGGAGGGATGAGCAGATTATATGTGACAAAGAGGATGAAGCTAACGCCTGGATAAAGACGCCTTACCTTGGTTAGTGCTGTCGGCTCCTGTACTTCCATTGTAGTGATGTAATACCAGGTACGAGAGAACTGACCAAACACAAAGGTGTGAAAGTCACGGCCATCGTGCGTCAGGCAGCACTTGCTGAGCAGGACTTCCCTTAGTTCGTTGCCCACAGATGGATAGCACCACACCCACAAAGTGTCTCCATTCACATCTTTCTCTGAAGGAGGGGAAATAAAAGCAACATGACTCCCAGTTCATGTCAGGAGAAAGAAATGCATTCAGACTGGACTTTCGGGGTCTTCTAAGAGCAATAATGCCAATAATGAGGTTACTGGAGGTGCTCAGGAACCCATCCAGAGCCATTCAGGCTGACCATGCAGGAGCAATAAAGCAGTGAGGGGACATTCTCGGATCACAGTAGTATCATGTGATTGTCCTGCATGTTCAGCGGGTCTGAGGCGCCGACTTCGCTTAAAAATAAAAGACAAAAAACGACCTCCGAACCGAAACTTACCGATTAATCCCACGCTTAACATAAGCTGCGTTTCAGTCGTTGCCATATCCCATACCTGAAACAGTTCATAAGCACAAGTTAACTGGGGATCAGCCACAAGCCGTCTTCTTCTGCGGGCACAGACGTATCAGGAAAGTTACCTTGAGAGCTCATGCGAGATCAGAATGCCAGAGTGCGATGCTGGATGGGTTTAATGGGACAGAAAGTGGGCTAAAACTTGTCAACAGTCTGATTCAGATTATTTCTGCTGCTGTCAATTGACATTTCCTCTCTTCTACGAAGCTGCTTCCCTCTTCCGGAACAGGAGGGCTGTGCAGGGAGGAGCCACGCCGCTTAGAGCCAATCACAGCTTGTGGTAATGCAGCCGTAACGGTGCGTTCATGGTAGCTCACAAAATGCCAGATATATTCACGGACGGCAGGAAAATACAAATTAAGAGTTTTTTTTATGAACCATTGACAGCCTATATTCATTTCATCTTATCATTAGCATTTCACATTAAGATATCATAGAGAGGGCTGTGTTTACACTAAACATAATAACATAATAAACATAAACATAATAATTATATAAATATATTAAACATAATAATTATATTTATCGAGCTAATAGTTGTATTATATTTAGCTTTAAATAATCGTTTATTCATTTTTAATGTTACTTATTAAGTTACTTTTTATTTTGTTATTTTCCGTTTTACTGAGTTATTCGAATTTGTTAAGCTATTGTTTCAGTGTTTTACTGGCTGACCATACACAGGAATTTACAAACTTTGGGGATAAACTGGGCTCTATCTTATCTTATTTCACACTCTTAAATAAACAGACAAACCATTTTATCTATTCAGACAAAGTCTCAACCTCTATATTATAAAAGGTATATACAGATTAAAATAAAATGCAAACGAAATAAAACTGGTGTGGAAATTGTTGCTTATTCTTCTAGGCTTATAACATGGTTTAAATCAGGTTTTGACAGAAGTTGTGTGGCTTTTCTTTGATCATATCCACATTGATTGAATTTATCTTTTTTGAGTGGATTTTTTCCTGAGTACTACTTGAAACTACCATCGGGCGGAGCACATACGGGAACCTTATACCATTAGAGTTGCCAGGTTTGTTTAAAGCCCTCACTTGGGAAGTTTAGAGTTTGTGTTGCTGTTCTACGTTCGAAAGTAGAGCAGGGACTTCAGACCCAAGAGCACCTGGCTGCAGCCTTCTCCTTCAGACGGCCATTGGTGATAACGCTGTAGAAACTTTTTATAAAAGCAGAAGAGTTACAAGTTATTTCTCGTTTTAAAATGTATCATTTTAATGATCGTATTTACTGAAAACATGCTACAGCCAACTGAATAATTTATCAACTAAAGTCTTTTGTGTTTGCATATCCAAAAAGGTCTACAAGATGTGTTCACAACTGACAAAAGTGACATAACATAATAACAATTTAACAACACTACACGGATACATTGAACACGGTGTATTAACATTATTGTCTTTATTTCCTTTCACCGCCACACTGATGCGGCGCACACAGTGGGGGTTTGGAGGGAGGGATAACACGTGACGCAACTGGCAACCCTACCAAGGCCACTCACGAGGTTGTTCCTTTCTCAGCCAGCACTGTTGCACAGAGTGAGTGCGTGGCTTTGATGGACTGGTAAAATTTCTTAAAATTAAACAGTCAACCAATTTTGAGCTTTGCTAAAAGGTCACCGACATGCCGGCGTATTTTCAGCGGCCAGAGAATGCTCTGAAACGAGCGAACGGTGAGTATATAAACGGCTTCGTGTTTTAACAGATGGGCCACATCCACGCTAACTACTGGGCTAAGGGTTAGCTAGCTTTAGAGGTTGGTGACTCGTTGTTGTTAGCTAACCGGGCTAACTGCTAACGTTAGCCGGATGGCGGGGAAGCCTTGTCAAAATTGTGGAGCGACGTTGATATGTAGCCAACCGTCTAAGCAATTTTTAATTACAAGAACAACGACATTTTAAAAATGTAAGTGGCTGCCAGAGATTTATTAACCCTTCGAGCAGCTTTACGGTGTTGGTTACGCTGCCTGGGATACAGTGTTAAAGTAAAAGTGCTTTAAGTAGATCCTACTAGCACGACGCACCAACAGCGGCCTAATCAGCCGGCGCTAGCTTATCACGGTGTTTAAAGCTTTTTCATTTTTCTAATGATGCGGGACTTTATGCGTGTATTGTTGATTTATATTACTTTAACGTGTTTGCGCAGAGTTTCTTGAGGTTGGCAAGAAGCAGCCGGCCTTGGATGTCTTGTACGATGTCATCAAAAGCAAGAAACACCGAACATGGCAGAAGATCCACGAGCCCATTATGCTCAAATACCTGGAGCTCTGCGTCGATCTGCGCAAGAGCCACTTGGCCAAGGAGGGTCTCTACCAGTACAAGAACATCTGCCAGCAGGTCTGCAAGAGAAATCTGATGTTTTTTGCACACACAGAATAATTTATGCAATATAGTCTAAATGTAAGCTCTTTCTGTTTCCAGGTGAACATCAAGTCTTTGGAGGATGTGGTTAGGGCCTACCTGAAGCTGGCAGAGGAGAAGACTGAGACAGCCAAGGAAGAGTCCCAGCAAATGGTCCTGGACATTGAAGATCTGGATAACATCCAGACCCCAGAAAGGTGACGCTGCTTAAGTTTTGAAATTGGGTGTTTAACAAATTATTTAATTCATTTCTTAGGGCTGGTATTTGATTTACCTTTGAATTTTGATGTAATTTTTTGATTGAAAAATAGACTATACTAATGTGGAACTTGTTTCAATTTGATTTAGCGTGCTCCTGAGTGCCGTGAGTGGAGAGGACACTCAGGATCGTACTGATCGCCTGCTTCTCACTCCGTGGGTGAAGTTCCTGTGGGAGTCCTACCGCCAATGCCTTGACCTCCTGAGAAACAACTCCAAGGTGGAGCGTCTATACCATGACATTGCACAGCAAGGTACGGACACTCATCAAATTACTTTGTAAATACTGCCTGCTTTTATGTTGTCATGTTAATATTCCAGGCTGCATATAAGTTACTACCATCTTAATATAAAGTATTTTTATTTTTAATAGTTTTGCGTATGTGGATGTTAATTAACACCAATGCATGAATAAGATGTTTTATAAAACAAAAATCTTACCCAATTAAGTCATTTAATTATTATTAATACATTTATTTCAAGTCTGTTTGCTGTGAATCTAGGATTAGTTCATCCTCAAAGTACACAAAGTGAACTGTTATTGTTGTTGTTATTAACAATAATTTACTGAATAGTTTTCTCCAGTATTGGTCATTTTTGAACTTGTATTTTTCAAAGAGTTCATGACTCCTCAGCCTCTCTCATCTCTATGCAGCCTTTGAATAGCTGTCCACTGTAGTGGCCACTATGCGTGAAAGGGTTAAAACCATTAGATGGGAGGCTCTAAATTCTGTCTCCTTACCTTCCCTGCAGCCTTCAAGTTTTGCCTTCAGTACACCCGCAAGGCAGAATTTCGTAAGCTGTGTGACAACCTGCGCATGCATCTGGGTCAGATCCAGCGCCATCACAACCAGAGCACTGCCATCAATCTGAACAACCCTGAAAGTCAGTCCATGCACCTGGAGACGCGTCTGGTGCAGCTGGACAGTGCCATTAGCATGGAGCTGTGGCAGGTTTGTCTCCCTAACACTCTTCAACAACTTACACAAGCATTTTCATCAGTTGCCGTCACTGTTGTTGGATGCTGTAATGTACAGCTGGCGATGTATAATATAGTTGCTGTGAAACACGGTGAAAGTAAAATTAATGGTACTGATGCATTTATTCTTTTTCCTCCCAGGAAGCTTTCAAGGCTGTTGAGGACATCCATGGCCTATTTGCTCTTTCCAAGAAGCCTCCCAAACCACAGCTGATGGCCAACTACTATAACAAGGTGTCTACTGTATTCTGGAAATCTGGAAATGCTCTCTTCCATGCCTGCACCCTTCACCGGCTCTATCATCTGTCCAGGGAGATGCGAAAGAATCTGACCCAAGAGGAGATGCAGCGGTATTCTATTAATTCCTTGTGGATAAATGCACCAGCATTTGTTTGTTTTTTAACTTGATCGCGACCAAATATTTACTGATTTACTTTCAATTTTCAGGATGTCTACCCGAGTCCTCCTGGCTACACTGTCTATTCCCATCACCCCTGAGCGTACTGATATTGCTCGCTTGCTGGACATGGATGGCATCATTGTTGAGAAGCACCGTAGGCTAGCTACCCTCCTGGCCCTGCAGTCTCCACCAACCCGCCAAAGTCTCATTAATGATATGGTATATCATGCGCTCAAGAAAAGAGAAATTTTCACACCCTTTTTGGTTGTTTGTTTTTCATCTGTTTAATTTTTTCGTCTAATGTATGTTTTGATTTTTGTGTTTTAGGTGAGATTTAACTTGCTGCAGTATGTTGTACCTGAAGTGAAAGAACTTTACAACTGGCTTGAGGTCGACTTTCATCCTCTGAAGCTGAGCGGGAGAGTGACCAAGGTAAACGATCCATCTTCATGTGGGAACAGCAGATCTAATAATCCGGTCTTTAATTGATGACTTGATGAATCCTGTCTCCTGGCCCAAACTACTTTGCGTTTAATAAGGCTGTTGTGTTTTTAACATGTTTTAATGTTTTGTATCTTCTGTTCTATCTCTTTAATCTCAACAAGCCCCTAAAAACTGTCAGCGATCATTGTCGGCCTCTCTCTGGTTTTATTACCCCTATTCATTTTAGAGCTCGGTTTTTAAAACCATGCAGCAGTATATTAATGACTAACCTCGTATTGTGGATGGATTATCTCAGTTTTCCTCCTGACTGAAGTTTGGTCCATTTACAGCATCCTGCCATGCGATTGCATTTGTCCCTAACCATCCCATACGTTAACTTTTATCGAGTGGAAAAAAGTTGGCGTTTATCCTCCAGCTTCACTGTTTATGTTATGCTAACATAGCTGTGTCGCTAGTGATCACGTAGCACACCAGCTAGCCCAACTTCAGTAACCCTACAAACGTCACTGCTGTTTAGTTTTCTGTCTTCATTTATGTTGGAAGTGATAGCAGAGCTGTACGTTTTATATTTCAGAAATCTCTCAGTCAGAACATAGCTCGCTATTTTCCATCTAAACATGATATACTAACTTCTAACTCCGCTAAATTTAATAAATTCCGTTTTCATGGATGCCTGGATGTTAAACGTAATTGTTACACCTGGTAAAGCAGCAACGCTGATCATTTTATTAAGATGAAAGAATTTAGACAGATTTTACCTCTCAGTGATGCTGCAGCGTTCGTTTGACTTTGGGACCTGCAGCGGAGTTTGGGCCCAGACACAGCCAATGACGTCAGACTTAAAGACCGGATCACAAGGAGCCGTTGTTCAGTTCATTCTCTTAGATACAGCTTGAAGTTTATTCATGTAATTAACATTTATTGTTCTTTGTAATGTCCTACTCCTCTTCTAGGTTTTAAACTGGGTGAGAGATCAGGCTGAGAAGGAACCTGATCTTCAGCAGTACGTTCCACATCTGCAGAGCAACACCATCCTGAGGCTCTTGCAACAGGTAATCCTCCCTCTCTCTCTCCTGGTTAATCTTTTTCTTAATCACTTCTACCCTGAAATGGGCGTAATTGCCCTCATGTTTTTATTTTAGGTTGCACAGATCTATCAAAGCATCGAGTTCAGTCGTCTGGCCTCTCTGGTTCCATTTGTGGACGCCTTCCAGCTGGAGCGCTCCATTGTAGATGCTGCGCGGCACTGTGATCTGCAGGTAAGATTCACATTGGCAGAGATGATGCAGGCTTGACACACTGACATTACTGAAGGTCCAGAAACAGGGGTGTGAGCTCTTTTTGAAGTAACATGCTTTGTTTTTGCAGATTTTCTAACATTTCTTTTTGTCTTGTAGGTCCGAATAGACCACACCTCTAAAACACTGAGCTTCGGCTCTGACCTGAACTACTCGACCAAAGAGGATGCTCCTGTTGGACCTTTCCTGCAGAACATGCCGTCAGAGCAGATAAGGAACCAACTGACTGCCATGTCTGCGTCTTTGGCTAAAGCCATACAGGTCATCAAGCCTGCCTCCATCCTGGTGAGTTCAGTGACCAGAGGCCCTTAATGCACAGTGCTTTTTACGTTTTTTTTTTAATTTTTGTATTTTTTAATACATACAGTGACTGTATTTTTCATGTTATATTATGTTTGACTTCAATTGTATTTTTTAAAATAATTCTTTCTCAGCAAGAGCGAGAGGAGCATAACCAACAGGCCATCGCTGCGTACCTCAAAAATGCCCGCAAGGATCACCAGCGCATCCTGGCTCGTAGACAGACCATCGAAGAGCGTAAGGAGCGCCTGGAGAGCCTAAACATTCAGCGTGAGAAGGAGGAGCTAGAACAGCGGGAGGCTGAGATGCAGAAGGTTCGCAAGGCTGAGGAGGAGCGCCTGCGGCAGGAGGCCAAAGAAAGGGAGAAGGAGCGCATCATGGAGGAGCACAAGCAGATCAAGAAGAAGAACGCCCGTGAGCGTTTGGAGCAGATCAAGAAGACTGAACTTGGAGCAAAGGCTTTCAAGGATATCGACATTGAGGTGATGAAATGTAGCCAGAAACAACTTGAGTAAATTTCACATGCATTACATTTTGAATGCAGATCTAACAAACAGGTTTTGTTGCAGGACTTGGAAGAACTGGACCCTGACTTCATCATGGCCAAACAGGTGGAGCAGCTGGAGAAGGAAAAGAAGGAACTTCAGGAGCGTCTAAAGAACCAGGAGAAAAAGGTAATGGTAATAAATTAGCAAAAGCATCGATAACTTAAATATGTACTGGGCCCTAAGTTTTATTTCTCTTCAGATTGACTACTTTGAGAGGGCAAAGCGTCTTGAGGAGATTCCCCTCATCAAAAAAGCTTATGAGGAGCAGCGTGTCAAGGATATGGAACTGTGGGAGCTCC
>VUQR01001108.1:0-13935 GCA_015108515.1 Hemichromis elongatus
GGGGGGGAAAAAAAAAAAAAAAAAGGAAGGGGGGAAAAAAAAAAAAAGGAAAAAAAAAAAAAAAGAGTAAAAAGAAAGAAAGATGAAGGTAGCGATAGCAGAAGGATGGGAGACAGAGGACAGGGAAGGGGGAGGCTGACAGGATGATATGAGTATTTTAGGAGGTGAGGGAGAATAAAGCATGAAAATCTGGAAGGCAATGAATTCTGCACATTCCAAGAGCATATTACCATAAAGACATGGCATTCAGTCAAGCCTGCATTTAAAAACTGTCTCATTTTAATACATCTTCTTTGTGTCTATAAGGGAATCTGCAATATATGCACAACACGGATAATGCAAATTCATGCAAAAGGATATTTACTTTTTAATATGTTACTGTCTTAGCACAATAGAATTTTTCAGAAAAATCCATTGCACATTGAGAAAGAAAATCCTAGAATTTTACTCATGTTGGCTGTAAGTTAAAGGAGTATTTTGATATATTTTGCTCTTACATCAACTTAGATTTAAGTCTAAGTCTGTAAGTCTGCATTTTAAATAAGTTACATCTGAATTTATGGCCTTTCTGTACTGACTGAAACCCTGTATCCCTTACACCTTTTCAATGTCAGATAGGGCGTGTGTGTGTGTGCACATGTTGATCATTTGCTGTAACTTTCCGAAAGCAGCGAGCCAACATTCACGCCCACCTCATGCCATGAGCGGCCAGCTGTGTGGAGGTGAAAGAGGAGACAGCCATTGTAATTGTCTTTCAAACTTTTCTTGTTGTTGTGTGTCCACCTGTAGAGCTTTTCATTTGTAACACTGAACGCAACACAGCGAATCCCTGAAGTGCGTGCAAGTCGGAAAGAGGTCTCCCAGCCCGTTGCTTAGCTTCGCAGAAATGTCTTGCTCTCAAGCACAAGATCATTTGCTTTAATATGCCAGAGTGAGAGTACAAATTGTTTTAATTTACTGGTGTTCAACTAGTAAAATGTATTAGCCTGGGGCAATAATTCCCTGTAGTTGTCACTGTGAGGCAACTAGTCTAGAATTCATGAATACAGTGCTCTCAGCCAATAATAAGTCACATTTCCATGGAAACACCTACCAAGAATTCTGATTAGTTTTTCCCAAATGCAAAATTGCATAGAAAATATGTGCATGTGTGTATATTGGTTACACCTCCTATTATATTTCAAATCTTTGGAGCTTTGCTCAAATTTCCTCTCGGGTTTCTGTTTATTATTGCAGAACAGTGATAGGATAAAACAGTATGTGTGTGTGTCAACAACAACACTCATGTGCATTTGAAATGTACGTATTTTGATGTTATGTGTGTATGACATTAGTGTGTGTCGGCTTGTGATGTGAAGATCAGAGCTCCCCTGCTGGCCAGCTGCTCGGCCTGTATATACTCTTTGATCCTTTGGCTGGGAAACTAGAGACGAGTCAGTCAACGTCTCGTATTCTCTCTTGTCTTCACGCTGGAAGTCAGACTTGCTTTTTATAAGCATGTAATTTCTACCTTCTCGTACCACCTCATCTTTCGCGTCTTTCACCTACTCTGTAAAACTTTCTATCCTTTGTCTTTTCCGTTATGCACAGAAAAGGACTGCATAAACACCTCTTTCCCTGAAAGCCCTGAATTTCATTATGAACCTCTGACTCATGCAACCAGTGACTTGATACAGCAGATCGACTCTCGATAGTCTCCCTGCACTATTAGTACGAAAAAACTGATGTTACACAGCCAACAGGACACAGTTTAGTGGGTGATGCTTTATGGTTGTAAATGTGTCATCAGCGACACTGTTTACCCTGCCATACTCCGTGTTGCAAAGGTTACAGTCAAAATGAAAACGATGTTGAGTTGTCAAAAAAAAAAGATGAAAACACCTGCAGCACCGCTCTCTGTTGGCCGAGGGGATGTTCGCCTTGATTTATTTTTGGTTTACCAGCAATGCATTTCTCATTTTGTTGTCAAATAGTGGCTTAATTTTGATTCTTTTTTGTTCATTTTACCAAAATATAAACCAGCACATCTTCCATATTCTAGAAGACTTTTAGGGCAGATGATAAATGGAAGGGTTGCTAATGGCTCCAGAGTTTTATGCTTTTAAACTTCTGCTGCAAACAGATTGTTAAATTGAACCCTACACGCCGCATGTCGTTGCAGGATGGAGTCTACAGAGAAATGTGAAGTAGTGATACAGCACTTCAATGGAAAATACCTGAAAACCCCACCAGGCATTCCAGGTGAGTCTCACCTCCTTTGCTTTACATTACACTCACATCACTGCCTTCTTTCTCGCTTTTTTGGGGTGTGGGGAGCCACTATTTTGCAATAAGGAACTGCCTTTCTAATTCACTTATGGTAATTTCTCATCTTAGATCTGGCGGACAGCTTGATAGATTGCGTACACTGCTGTTTCTGACATCTGAAGCTAACTGTCGTGGTTCTGGCTCAATAGCTGATGGTTCTATAGGTCTCTTCCTCGCTCGCTTGCTCGCGCTCTTCTTCACTCTGTGTCACCATCTCTCTCCCTGGTGGTGCTCAGGCTGCAGGCTGGAACTTCTCGGGCAGGAGAAAACCCTCTTAATATTCACACTCATGCCTCTGTGCTGTTCTTCGCAATCTACTTAAGAGCTTGCACTCTCCCCTCGTTCCTCTTCTGCTCCTGCTCTCTCAGTTGCGGTGTCCTTTCGCCTTTCTGTCTCTCTCTTTTCTGCAGTCACCCTAGACAGTGGCCAAGGAGAAAGCAGACAGGGAAACATGGGTGAAAGAAAGAATAGCACAAAATGGAGACAGATGTAGAGACAAGATTGTACCTGGCCATGTATCGGTGCTGAAAGAGGCATCACAGTTCCACAAGTAAGCAGGCAAGGCATTGGAAAAAGGAGCAAGTCTCCAGGGGAGTAAGAGTATCAAGAGGTGGCAGTGGAAGAAAAGTGAGTTGGAAGGGAGTAAAGATATGGGGGGAAAAGTGTCAGAGGGAAAGGCCAGGATGAAGAAAAAATGCTGCTTAAGCACTTTTGGGGCCAGGTGCTGCAGCAGAGTCTCCCGTGTATCCCAGCAGGACATGGGGGCCAGACGGGGTGATACCCGAGGAGATCTCCTTCCCCATTGTGGGAGCTATATTAACACTCACACCTCCAACCAGCAGCATAGAAACAGACCCATAAATCGCCCTCCTGTATCAAGTAATATCTCAGAAAGACTGGATTTAGAATCTCCGTATGTGCTCAGTCACTGCATAGCCAGCAGCCATTAAAGGCAAGGTGAGTGGTTATATTGAAGTTGAGCCGTAATAGGAAACCTTTAAAGCTGTAATATCAGGCTGACCTTCCCCTTTAAGGGTCTATCTCCCCGCCGCTCAGGCTTTATTATTGTTAATGGATTGTTCAGGCTTGTGCCAAGCATGGAGATTTACCGCCCTGATCGAGGAAATCCTTCTGTGGAATTAAGAATGGTTACGTTTACAAGGTCTCCTCTGGTTCAGTGCTGCTATGGTCCCTGCTAAAAGGTCTATGAAAGCTTCCCTTTTCTTGTTTTACACCTGAAACTTTATTGTTCCTCGAGTTGTTGCCATTTGTGATATGTGGTGATACAGTACTTCCAAAAGCTGCTTTTGGTTTATTAGCTTGGGCTTTAGATTTGTAGTTTTTTTTTAACAATTTCGATATATTTACCAGAGTAACTGTGGAAATTTGGGAATCTGATGAAATGGTACCACGCAACCTGAAGGGAACAAGCTGGCAAGCAGTCAGGTGATCAGAGAAGCTATGCATCCATTAACAGTCCACATTATAGCAAACAAAACTAGAGTAAGTCAGAATTTTAAGGATCAGGTCAAATACTTTTACCTTGTCAGACTTCTGTTAAACAATTATAACTTCCTCCCAGATACCAGAAAGTAACTTTGTGACTGTATCAGTGTTAATAGATATGGCAGATGCACAATACCCATAAGGTAGCAAATTTTCAAGTTTGATCTGCTGGTATGCTGCAGATTGTAAATTACTGTCCCTCAGATGTTCTGATGATGAATAATAATAGAGTAATGCTCCCTGTGATATCTGATCCCTTTTCCATAGTTTTCAGTTCATATGAGAGTGGGGTGGAGATGAAGCTGTCCCCTTTTCCCTCTATGATATAGTCCATGTTGACTTGCTGTCTCCTAAATGGAGATTTCTGGACATTTTGCTGTTATCAAACTCAGATGTTCCTTTGCAGAGGGCCCTAGGGCTGTTTCTGTTTCTCACAGAGGGAGAGTGAACAGCCCTTTTAGTAGAAGTGTATTTGTGTGTGTGGGGTTGCCTGAAAGTGCACGTGTTATGCGTTTGCACTGCATTTGTGTTGGTCTCAAATTTATGCATGTTCAGATTCATGCATGTGTATTTAAATTTCTGCATTTCCAAATGGCTACACATACATACTGTGCGCTGACGTGACAGTCTCTGTGTGTGGGTGCCTGCATGCATCTGTGCGTGCGTGTGTGTGTGTTTGTCATTTTGGTGGTATTTCCCCAGAGCCCTTTGCTATGCAGGGCAGCTTCTTCATCCATCCTACTTTGACAGCTCAGCAGCACCCCCCCGGGGGGGCTCCCACCACACACATCACAGGCGGAGTGTGTGTGTGAGAGCGCGTGCATGAGTATGCTTATGTGACAGCCATGACTGTTACACTGTGTGAGCCTTGACACACGCACAAACCACATAAGCACAAATATGGCCATGCGCCGCTGACTTTGACCTCAGTGGAATGTCAACATCCATATAATGCTAATGAGAAACTTCTTTTTTTTTTTTCCTTTCTCTTACTACCATTTAGTGTTTAAAGCATACACAACACATTTAGGGTAGCACTCCCAACACACATACAAATACACACACACACACACACATTTCTCAATCATCAGGCTTAGTCCCCCAATTCTCTCCCGCCAATATCTGACGAGCCTCTGCATTTCCGGCTTAGCCACTCAATCACACTGTGTCAAGAGATGTGGCCGCGTGTGTGTGTGTAAGAGGGTGAGTGTATGTGAGCATATGTGCAATTGGGGGTTGGTCTTGTAATAGCTGCCTATCTTCCACCCAGGTGTGTCCAGTGCCAATACAAACAGGATATTGAGTTGTAACCTTGCTGTCCCATACCAGGAAGTAAATATCTCGATGTCAGGTGCCAGGTCATCTGTTAAATTCAACTGACCATGGGAAAACAAACCAAAAGGAAGTCACCATGTTGGCAGGAAGTTAACCGTGAGTTGCTGATAACGGACCAACGCAGAGAGGAGGAATTGTGGAGATGCTAACAGATGGCAGCTAATAGCGCCATAGACTGAGTCCATACACTTCCTGCTTAAATTTTAATGCAATAACATCTGACTTCCTTGTGATTACATGAGATGTTGAGTTGATCTACAGTGTGAAAATATGATAGCAGATGGCAACTAATGATACTTAACAGCTTCCCTTTTCTTCCCATTAGGTTTTCTAATGAAATTCTATGTAATTTTCTATGAGATCCGACTACATACGCTACAGAGATACACAAATGAACTCATTTTTTGATCCTTGGTAATGCCATCCTCTCCGAATGCTCATTTTGATCAGAGATGATTTAAAAGTGCTTTATTTCTGTCTGCAGTAAATGTCAATTGCGAGAAGACATGTTGCATTCTGAGAACTTGAAGCGAATATTTGTGTGTGTGTATGTGTGTGTGTTCCAGTAAGTTTCACAGAAATGTTTACCACAGTACTCGCATATAGATGCATCTAATCAGCAGTCCAGGTCAGGTTTGTTTGGTGAGGCCTGGTTGATATGAGAGGTGCATAGCAGTCGTCCAACAAACCAGTCACCGAGGCCTGCTCGAGCCGCTCTGCTCTGCCCACGTCTGATTGTGATTCAGAGAGAGGGACATGATCGATAGCCCTGATGGAGCACCACAGCTGTTTAGCTATTCTGTGCAATGCGGCAGCCGCTCTCCCTGTCGCTGTGGTCGGCGGTGAGCGTACATACTGTATACGCGCACACAAATATAAACTCACACACGACGCATGCACACAGATGAAGAACATGTCCTTTACGCCCAAAATATACATATCGTGTGTCGTTTCAAATATTGACACCCGTGCATTCTCAGATGCTTCCAGCTGACGCTGTACATATAAATGAACATGTGATTTCTGGCAGCACGCAGAAATCGATGGATTGAATCACGCGGGCACGCTCTCCTCCTTTTCTGAAAAATGGTCAACTTTTTAGTTGGAGGTGAGAATAAAGAGTTATCCTTGTTTTTAGTGGATGTGGATTTACTCAATAAACAAAATAAATGGAATTTATGAAATGTGACTACAGCTATAAACTATACGGAAGTGAGCCCAACAGGGACGCATTATGATTTACACTGCAACCCTGAGCAGTGGGAAAGTCAAAGGAAGCGCAGATAAAAAGTGATTTAATCCGCTGGCTCCACTGAGCCTCGCTGATTAAAGCCCTTCGTCCCACAATGCATTAAACAGCTTAGAGATGACACCCTATGGTAAATGTAATTCAAACCAGAGATACATTAGCCATTGTTTGTTTTTTGGCAGGTGAGTAATCACGTGTACATACCTTACTGTGTGGCGGCAGTGACAGAAAGAAAATGAATAACCTGCTCCATCGAATTGTGTCTCTTTGTGTTTTTTAACTTAATTTCAGAGTCAACAATCAAACCATAGTTAAATAAACAATGAGATTATGTGCAAGTAGTGTTGAGCATCAGAAAAGGGTAGCGCCAGACTTTGATGAATCTAACATTCGCTTGGATGTCTAACTGTGCAAACAGAGTTTCAGTCCAGACTGAATGTGCGGTAACACTGCAGCTTCTTCCTTTTCACTTCCGCTGGTACCGCTCGCGCTGTTGTGTCTTTCTGCCAATATGGCAGCAGAGCTGCGAGTCGGCTCCAATATTGTCCAATGGATGCTGGATAAATAATGAAAACCACATCAGGAAGCAGCCACAGTGGCCTTGGGAGATGGAACCAAGCGGAAACATGCAATATGTACAAGCTTTCTCTCTTCTTTTTTCTTTTTATTTCTTTTTTTTAACAGAACGCTGGCATTTTTCTCTCCCTCTCTGTTTTTGCAATTTCCACCAGTTTCTGTCTTCCTCTGTCCAAACTCTCACTTTGCCACACTTACTCTGTCAGTCACAGTACTCTGTTATACAGAAGAGGTTAATTTAGGCCTACAGTAAAAGCCATATTCTTCAAGGATGCTTGTGGCGAGTGCCAGTGCTTTCCCCACCCTCGATAACGGTTATTGTTGTGTCTTCCAGAATACTGATCAGATAACCAGTTTGATGATTTCTCTGTTCTGTCAGAGATGTCAATAAAACCCAGGCTTTTATGAAAACACCAAATCTGTCAGGATAACACCAGACAGAATATACAGGTTGCACTCTTTGGCAAGCACATGTTAAAAAAAATATATAGAAAACAAAGACCAAAATACCCCAAATGCTGCCCCGCCAACACTGCCCATCATTATTTGCGGATCACAAGGCCTGTGCAGCCTCGGTTGGGGGAATTGTTGCTGGGGGTGGGGGTGGGGGGGCAGTTGCAGAGAAAAAATAAAAAATTCCTCCCTGTTGGCATCCTCACCAAGGCAACAGTGCCAAGATAGCAGAGACAGCCCACGGTATTAAAACATCCCTCACTGAATTAAGGCAAGTCCCAAATCACTTGGTAAGTCACAAAAAGCCCTTCTGAAACTGTCAGTCATACTTGAGTAATCTATGTTAATTTCTGCCATCCCTCCCACATTCCCCTGGCTAATAACTGGTCTGTCGGCAGGCCTCATCTCTCTCTCCCCTATGGCGTGTAGATTTAACGTGCAGCCAAGTAGGTTGGCGACTTGGCTGTCAGGACGTCTCAGACATGGCTGCCTTTCCAAGTACGTGAGAGCACGCGTTTCCCATGATGCATCTGCGAGTCATGTGTAATTTGTGTTTTTTTTGTAGCCGTTGTTGTCCTTCCCCTTTTTTTTCACCAGAAACAAAAAGGTCAAATCCATTATGTATTGATGATTCATTTACTGCTTTCTGCTGTCACTCAGTGCGAGCCAGCCATAGTTCTGTCTCTGTATGTGATCCTCAACGGCAATCAGACAGCTTTTCAATATACTCCGCCACAGATAATAAGTGGCCACAAAACCTCAGCGCTTTCCTCGGGATATTGCATCATATTGAAATCTGTCCTCTTAGCATGAACCTTCCACCCCCACCTCTGACTTCACCCTCCTCCCATTAGAGGCGGGACACACAGGAAGTTATTATTGGCATGCCCAGTAAATCAGACAGCTTCCTGAAAAAAGGATCAATTTCCCCCGATGCACTTTCTCATTATAACCTTATCTCGCCTACAGACAATAATCTGGATTTGTCACGCTTTGTTTGTTTTGCCACTGAACTGTATCATTCATGAGCAAAGCCAACGGTTAGCAGACAGGAGGAGGAGGAGAGCGGAGCTGCTCCGAGTGGATCTGTCACTGAAATATAAAGTATTCACCTGCTGCTGTTCCCTTCCACTGAAAATGATATAAGCCCTTTGATTGGCTTCAAAGTTTGTTTAGGCAGAGAGGAGGTAGCTCCGACTCCTGGAGGGGTTCAGGAAGAAACGATTGCCTTTGCTCTCCACTCAACCACATCTAATGTGGAGGGAGACGAAATGAAGGAGAGTTACCACGAGGAGAAAAAAAAAAAACCCTCACCCAACAATGGAGAGTAATAGAGAGAAATATAGCAGGAGCACAATGGAAAGGAATAGATTAGGAGCTGTGGAAATATGACAGGAATAAGCGAAGAAGATAAAAGAGAACAGATGGGGTAAGGGCAGAGGGGGAAGAAAGTGATGGGTGGTGCATGAAGCAGAAGAGAAAGGAATGAGAGTTGGATCAACCTGTGCTTTTTGGAAGGTTAAATTTGAGTAAAGTTTAGGCTGCCGCATCTCCAGCAGATGAGATGAAAGGATGACATTGACTGTACGACCGCTTCCTGAGCTTGACCGCCGCGACCCCGGCCCAGCTGTCCGCGATGTTGATCCCCTTCTATTTTCCTCCCTTTCACCCCCCTCACACCTCTCCTTGCACTTTTTGTTGCCCTTGCTTTTATACTCTCTCATTGCTCCCTCCCTCTCTTATCTGCCCTGCCGCCACTGTCTTTCATCCCTCCCTCTCCCTCTGCACGTACTACCCTCCTTTCAGTCTGCTATTCTTTGCACATTCCTGCTCAGACGTCCCTAATGCTCATCTATGTTACCAGATACAGCTGAGTGGACACAATATTAATGCAGGAAAACTAAGCACCTGAGGCTTCTTTTATTTATAAAGAGCATTTTTCCTCTATTCTCTGGTTGACATGTGTTCAGTCTGTCCATTGATGTGCTTGCCTCTCTGTTATGCCGTGGATTCACTGTGTGGGCAGCTGCCAGTTGTGTCAGAAGTTTGGAGGTTCTGTAGGTTAAACATCAAAGTAGAGTAACAAGAAGATAGAAAGCTATAGCGAACGTGGCTGAGAATACCGTCTCTAGCGTGTTACCTCATTACAAAATAAGCCGGCGAAGGCCGTGCTGGCGATGTGGTACTTAAAATGGAAACATCTCTGTCTTTCTTTGAAGTCTAATCAAGTTTGAGAGCCTTTAAGTGTATCAGATTTGGTCATGAGAAAGTGCGAGCATACGAGCGGACAGAGATGTTGATAATGACAATTGTAGCTGCTGAACATTAAAGCAGGCTGGCAAAACTTTTATTGTTAATGGCGCATTTCGTCCCAGGTGGGCGCACAATGTGCTGCACGAAGCACGAGCTATCACAGGAGAGGCAGTCATAAAATTATAAAGTTAATATAAAACTGAAATAAAAGCAACCTGAAACCTGATTAACCTAACGTCGTGTACTTAAACAATTAAAATGAGTACGAACAGCAACTAAATAATAAAGAAAAATGGCAAATGAACCCACGCACTGAATTTGAAATTATAAAGGAGGAAGAAATAAAATAGATACATCCATAATTTTTCTTCTGCTTATCCAAATCACAGTCAGAGGAGGGCAATGGAGCATATCCCAGCTGTCACAGGGCAGGGTTAGATGTGGGTGCCACCTCTGGGTAGGTCACCAGTTTGTCACAGTCCCACTAGTTTGGACTGTGACCTCACAGTAAGAAGCCTCGAGCCCTGGATGACTCAGACCTTTCTGTGAGCTCTTTTCCCTGTGCAGGTTTTTATTGTTCAAAGATGTGGATTTTAAGTTATTAGGCTATTGTAAATTGTGAATCTAACTGTGAATGATTCTCTCTGTTTCTCTACGTATTATCCCTAGAATATGGTAGTGACCTGTCCAGTGTGTAACTTGCTTTTTGGTCCATGACTGAAAGGTTGGATAGTTCAATCAAACAGCAGACCATCAAAAAAAAACATCAACATGAGAATGCCAGAGAAAGGTTGTACATTAAAATAAACCACAGGGCAGTTTTGGTGAAGAAATGTTGCTTTTATCAACGTCAGTCCAGGAAGAGTTGTTAGGCAAACAGTTTTTAGTTTGTGTGATTATCAGATCTTAAAATTTATTGTGATAGTAATCAAATAGTTATCAATTTATAGCAAGATAAACTGTAGAAATACAAGATTTGTGTGAAGAAGTAAAGCCTATGTGATTGGCCAGATTGCATTGCATTGCTGCAGGATTTGAGCTGGGTTCCCTCTACACTGCTGATAGGTTATCAGACTGACTGCATTCAAGTCAGAGAGCTGCTCTTTAAAGCGGTTTGGGCTTAATCTTAAGTCATCCCCCTCATTGGGTTTCCAATTTCAGCAGCAAACACAATGCAAATGTATTGCTTCGTAGGTTGCATCAACCAAGTACAGCGGTCATGTCAATGTATTATTAAACAAAGTTATTTAGTTTTTTTCTATAACTTAGCAATGTGCAATGGAACACAGCTGGGAGTAGTGGCTGAATTTCTTTATTTGTTTATTCTCTAAATCTTATTCTAACAAGCTTGGAAATCAGAGTGTTACTGCCATAAGAAAAAGCCTCTATCTTTTTTTTTTTCTTATTTTTTTCTGCTCCCTAACCCAAACTGAGATCCGCAGCACTTTAGGAAGATGGTGCTGTGATGTGCACATTATATTCAAGGATCCCTAGATTCTTGGTTTTAGCCATCAGTCAACTTAATCTAATGCAGGACCTGAGGCAACGTATTTCTTTTGCAAAGAATAATATTCAGCCTCTCAGCAGATACAGTAGGTCAGCGAGCTCATAGCCTTCCGGCCAGCTCGCCCGTCCTCCAGAATGAAGATTAAGTTTGCTGAGGAGGATAATCATGCTCTAAGGTCTCTGTGGTATGCAAGCAATTCAGCAGGCTTGCTTTCTTTGGTTCTCTTGTCATCTACTCTCCATCTCCTGCACCTGTCTTTATGAAACATCAGCCTATCACAAGTATCACAACACAAGGCCGACAGTTTACAACTTTCTTTTTTTTCTTTAAGGGACATTTGAAAATGGATACAGATAGTGACGTACAGCCGGGTCATCTGGGTGCCCAGAACTGACTGATTTTTATCCTGTGTGTGCTTGCGTCAGGGAAGCAGGAAAAAAAAAAAAGAAGCAGCAGGCATCAGTTACACCACGTCAGTGTCACCGTCCCAGGACACAGAGGGCAGTGAGATAAATCTAGCTGCTGCCCCCAAAATAGAGCACGGGTCTCCATTAGAACAGGACGCAGACTGTGTGGGAACAGGCAGAGGTCACTGTGGTCAGCAGAGTTATTTCTGTTGTGCCACCGGACCTCTAGGAGTGGACGCCCATTCATTCATCCGATTGCCTGCCAGCAGGTTAGGGGACACACAAACACACCAACATTAAAAAAAATAAAAATAAATGCCCCCTACATGCTCTACCAGTGGACCATCAGCAGGAGTGGGACATGTTCCATTTGGTGAAATTTACTGTGAAGGTGTCTGAGTTACCACTTTTTTTTTTTTTTTGTCACCCGGGGATATTTGTGTCTTTTCCTTCCTATATGCGAGTGTATTTATACGTGAGCTGGCTGTTGGTGTTTGAGCTGAAGGACGATGGAAACACACCTGGTTCCCAGTGACCTCATGTCTCAGACACAGTGTCTCTCTGTCTGTCTCTGCTTCCCTTGCTGGAAGCGCAACACATCTTGGCCATGCCATTGGATCGCACTAGTAGTTTATTTCTGCTGCTTTTCAGCCCGTATAGGTGATTTACGTTAGCTCGCAGACATGAATGCTCAACAGCAAAAACATCGACACAGACAACGCACAAAAGGAGAGAAAATGCCAGCAGAATGATTTCTTACAGTTTCTTTTTCCTTCCTTTGTTCTTTCCTCTGCCTTCCTCTCATACGTCCACACACGCACACTCACAAATACACACACATCAATAGTCCATTAGGAGTGTGTTGCTTTCATTACCTCCAGCTTGGCCCTGAGACAGCCTTCAGAGTGGAGTACAGCAGAGCGGAGCTGGCCAGGATTGCAGTATATATAGAGAGAGAAGTCTGGTAATTGCCAGCTCTCTGTTCTCTCTATCCTGTGCGTCAGGTGGAAAGTATGAATCTGTGGTATCTGGGGACCACCCTGCTGCGCTGCGCCGCATCTCGCTACAACTGTCTGTGCCCCCACCGGGCACAAGTAATAGAGGGAAAACAGTGAGCTTAAAGGCCTCAGAGAGTCCAACAACTGCCACTCTAACAATACACACTGCCATGGGAACAAAATCATGCAGCCCACAGTAACAGTGGAAATGATATACCCTTCCTACAAATCTCACTTTTTATGTCGTGCTTGTTGCACAGTAGTAAGTATTGTAAGTGGTGTTTTTTTTTTTTCCTCTCGCTTCTTTCTTGAAGAAGAATGTATTGTTTGTTTTGTTTCACCTGCCAGGAGGCACGAGAAAGAGTCTGATAGCAAAACGTTTAAGAGGGGCGAAAACATTCAGAGTTGCTGTAAAAGTTCAAGAAAAAGTTACCTCCCACATAAATGTGTAGCGCTATAATATTGAATAAATATAACAAAACTGTTATTGGAAAACTATTCGCCAGTCGCCATAAGGCCGTCTTTATTTCATTACTTTCGGTAATGATTTGTTTTTTTGCTTGCAACACTGTGGAGAATGAACTACACCGACCTGGACTTTCAGCTATGACTGGTCATATTGTTAGTCGCCTTAAATCTATTTGAGGAAATGTTCGATAAAGCTAGGCAAGGTCACTAATCTGCTCTCTCTTGCCATTTTCTTTCTAAAATAACATTTTATTCACAAGCTCCTCCGTATGTTTGAAATCAGTGGACTGGTGTGTCATACATCTACTATATTATCTCTTTGATCTGAGTTATTTTGTAATTTCGTATTTGGAAATTCCTCTATTAAGAGGGAGCAGTAATTGTTCCTTCATCTCCCAAGGAATTTAAATGAAATATGCCCTTGATGGCTGATATTCATCTTTGGAGACAGCCTTCCTTCTGTAATTGGGAAGTAGAGCTGAATCCCGGCTAGCAACAGTTCTTACACATGGACTCTGGATCACTGAGTCAGGTCCAACTAGTCGGTACTAGATGTGTTTATACCACTGTAAACGGTTTAGATTAGGTTTCTGGCTTAGTGTGCATTCAGGAGTTGGTTCTACTACTGTCACTTTCTCAGGACAGTTACCTGTACTGTTTTCACATTGGAGCAAATGGACCTTGAATCTGTACGAGGGAGCTGGTAGGGTTAGGGCAGTTTAATATTCGATCCCACTCAGTAGGGCATTTGTGTTCTCGCATAGAGCGTTGCCGTAATATGTCGGAAAAGTTCAAGAGGGCTTCAGTGTGTGTGTGAAAGTGGCTACAGTCTCAACTGTGCAACTGCACAGTTCAGCTTGGTCCATAGTCCCCCCC
>VUQR01001108.1:13955-24642 GCA_015108515.1 Hemichromis elongatus
TGTGTTTGCGTGGCCCCCCCCCCCCCCCCCATATGTGGCGCCTAGCTATAGCCATTACTCTGGGTCTAGAGACGCCACATGAAGAAATTTCCATTATCCATTAGGTAATATTCCGATTGGCTGGAAGTGAATGCAGCCGATTGGAGTAGGTGGTCATGAATAATGCAAGTGTTACATAAATTGCCTCTGAAACTGCCTGTTGGAGGAAAGATGGGGACCTTGGCTGCAAGGAAAGATGGATTTAGAGAAATCTAAACAATTTTTGGTGAATAAAATGTCACAGGTATGTTTAAAATGGACAAATATGGTTGTATAAAAATAAATCAAACAAAGCCATTCCATTATGTGCTACTCGGGTCATTTGTCAAAGAAAATGTATTACTCCACAAATGGCATCATTGCTTTCAGGCAAAATAAACAAAGAAAACCTATTATCCTTATGTCATTGTTAATCATACCTACAGTATAGAGTGTATAAAAGTATTTCTCAATATCGGTCTTTTACCAGCTCTTAGTATTTGTTGAGATGTTGCTGCAGCAGTCTTCTAGATGGTAGTGATGTGGCTATGATAATACTGCCACATTCGCCCAGCCCTATCATGATCCTCTATAGACGCACATTTTTATCAATTACCCCGAGCTAGTCATATCTCTCTCTTAGCCCTAGACGTAATCTTGCTACAGATGCATCCAGATCAATTTTTCAGGATGTCTTATTTGTGGAGCGCACAGCGGGCTTTGCGTGGCGGGCAGGCGGGTGGGGGTGTGCAGTCAGGGTGTATCCAATTTCAGGCAGCAAAGCAAATGGCCTTGGAGATCAAGGATTATACAGCAGATTTCTAAGTCGAGCTAATATTGATTTGCTGTGCCCCTAGTGAACTCCAGGTTGTACCTTCTCCATGTAAGCTTTTAAATGTTGCTGCCTTAATGGCCCTCCTCGTCAGTATGGTCCCTGATCTATAAGGCCGCAACAACTGACCCCTATAAATATGGCCTTTTGTTTTTCTAGTAAGCACTGTGTACTCAGTGGACTAGTAAGACAGTGGAAGGTGTGTATGGTTTGTTTTGTTAAGGGTGAAGTATTGAGTGTAACTGATCTGTGCTTTGGGTTTTTGTTTTCAATTTTTTTTACAACTATATAGACAGACAAGCTACTGCAGCTCAAATTGTGGAAAAAGGTTCATGCTGGTTCTGATAGAAGGGTGACAGAGTACACAGTGCATCGCAGTTTGTTGTGTATGGGGCTGCTTAGCTGCAGGCCAGTCAAGGTGCCTGTGCTGATGCATGTTCAATACCGAAAGTCCCAACAATAGGCACATGAATATTAGAACTGGACCACGGAGCAGTGGAAGAACTTGGCCTGGTTTGGTGAATCAAATTTTCTTTTACATCGTGTACATGGAAGGGTGCATGTGCTTCGATTACCTGCTGGTAACTTTGGGGAAAAGGCAAGTCGGCAGAGGCAGTGTGATGCTTTGAGCAATGTTCTGCAGGGAGACCTTGGGTCCTGCCATCTATTTGGATGTTACTTTGACATGTAGCACCTACCAGGGCATTGTTGCAGAGCATGAACACCCGTACCTGGAAATAGCATTCCCTGATTGCTGTGGCCTCTTTCAGCAGGATAATGCGCCCTGCCACAAATCAAAAATGGTTCAATGGTTTGAGGAGCAAAACAACAAGTTTGAGGTGTTGACTTGTCCTCCGAATCCCACAGATCTCAATCCAGTCGAGCATCTTTGGGTTGTGCTGGACTAACAAGTCTGATCCATGGAGACCGCACCTTACAGAACTTAAAGAATCTGTCGCTAACATCTCGGTGCCAGATAGCACAGCACAGCTTCAGGAGTCTAGTGGAACCTCAATGGGTCAGGGCTGTTTTGGCAGCAAAACGGGGAACCAAGACAATATTTGGCAGGTGATCATATTTCAGATATTTTAACAGCTTGTTGTTTATAACAGTAAAGCAGACAAAGAGCTGGATGCATACATCAGAAATACACCACACATCTGGTTAGTAAGTGACAGTTTGAGCCACTTACTATAACCATGTGACTCTCTCTTATTGTACCTGCACTTGAGAATAATAATCAGATATTTGCTCCTTTGCTGCTTTTCTCGCAGTCTTCATCTGAGTAAATACGCTTTATTGGATTCTCCTCACAATACAGCTGGTACTGATGAATGTCCTACCACCTAAATGCATTATTTTTCCATAGAAACTTTAAATTTGAAATTCAGATGCTTTACTGCGCTGTGCGGCAAAGGCATTAATCACAGAGTTTTCATCAGTTCCAATGGAATTTGATGTGCTGTCCCATACTGAGCAGTATTCTTGGCACCCCTCTGCGACTTCACGGTCTCCATCTCTTTCACCAGTCTGACGCACCGAATTAAAAGTTTGTTGTCCTGCCATTTAGCCATCTGTTCTCCAACTTCTGCCTTCCTCTGCTTCCCCCCTTTTCTCCGCTGTACTCTGTTTGACACTTTTTCTCTCTCTCTTTCTCTTTTTTGTCCCACACATGCATTGTAAACCGCTGAATAGCGCACAGCTACATACTGAATGTTTGATAATTGCTTTTGAAAAAGAAAAGAACATTTATTTCAAAGTCTAATTATTCAACAATGTCCTAGCCTCTCCTCCCAGAAAAGGAAAAAGAAAGACAGGCAAGAGGGTTGGGATGGGTGTTGGGATCTGGTTAACTTGTCCAATAGACCCATTATGAGGTAAAATCAACACTGGGGAGTGTTAGATGTGTGCTAGCGAGGGGAAATCGTGTCCAAATCCCTTTCGCTCATTCAGCCATTATAAACAAGAAAGGATTAGCCGGCAGCTCCCTGCTGGGACAGTGAATGGATGAGAATGGGAAAGGAGAGGGAGGCTGCTCCTCTCCAGCATTATCCATATAATAGGCCAGGGAATTCAATAAGTACTGGCCTCATCAGACCTCATCAGCTCCCCCAATTAGGCTGCACATCATGGCGACTGGTGGGCTAGTTGCTGTTGGTGACAGATGAGAGCCAGTGTGGAGATGTGCTTGCTTCTGCTGCAGTGCTGTGCTGCACATTCTTGGCATCAGTGAGGCGAATGCAACGCTCTGTATATGTGTGTGTGTGTCTGAGACAGGTGGGTAGTTTTGGAAGAGAGAATCGTAAGCACTGATGAGTGTCATTAGTTTCACATCAGTATTTGTTTTGCATCTTACCGCTAATTTACAGTCTGCGCTAACTGCCAGCACTTCCCGCGCTGTACTTCTTTTCTGGATGCTGCATTGACGAGTCCCTGATAGCCAGCCTCAACTTAAAGTAAGCGCCGCTGTTTGTGAACCCTGGTGATATCGACGTTGTGTGTCAATATCTCTACCCTCCCACATTACCTCCGTGTTTCCCCAAGGGGTCAGGACATGTGGAGGAGAAAAAAAACCACAGCTCTCCCACATCGACTGGGGCCCATTAACGCAGGCTGAGAAAAACAAAGCCTTTCATCACGTCTGAGATGTTTAGGCAAGGACTTACTCAGACGTGCTCTACACAGGTCAACCCTTCTCTCCCGTTCCGATATTGCTGTCTCGAAGCAGACAGAGCATAGCTATTATAGGAGTTCGTGTTTTTATTTTCTTCAAATGAGATATGTGTCATCAAGCTCCTGTCATTTCTTTGTGTTTGTGTTTTCTTTTCTTTATTATTAATACAACGGGAAGACTGAGGAGAAAATAGTAAAGCATGGACAAGGAAAGAAGCAGGGTCAGATTTTGGTTTTCGTTTGATCTTCTTCTTTCTTAACAGTCTGCCTCTAAATGCTGATATTTGGTTTCTTTGAAGAAAAATATTCATATTAATGCCAAAACCAAATAAGCATATTCAAAGCAAACACTGTGTAACTCAATAGAAATAAAAACGTGTGCTGCTTAGTCTTTTTAATTCACTTCGGTAGTACGACCTTCAAATTTAAAATCCAATTCTTATCAGTAAATGCAATATTTTTTTGCAGCTTTCTCAGAAAATGGTTGATGTATTTGTTGAGCCCAGAGACGATGCCACTTTGCAACTTTTTTTTTGGAAAGACTGAGGAAAATTAGTGTGAACGCTACTTGAGAACAAAGAGAATACCTAAGAAATGAATGAATTATGAGTCTTGGGAATGTCTGATGCACTGTTTGAAGTTGAGACATATACGGGTCTTTGAGACAAAGCGCAGATTATGCACGTCTGACTTTGGACATTACTGTGGCTTTTGAATTTCATGAGAACTGGTTTTGTGGTGCCGCATATGTGGCCGCTCTTTTTTTCAGTGTTTATTAGAATTATTAAGTATACAGTGAGCACTTTGCTTCCACTTTTATATTATTAAGACAAAAGAAAGCAGCGAATGTAAAAAAAAAAAAGAAAAGAAGAAGAAGAATACTGTACCAAACTGTAACTGTTTTTGTTGTTTCCTTTTTTTTATTGAAAATAAATCTGTTTGCACTGAATTTACAGTAGGCATCGTTTAATAAACATGTACAGTGTATAACAACATAAATATGTAAGTGTATAAGTGGGACCCATTCATGTGCAGTAATAAAGAACAAATATGACTACTGTAGCTACATCGTTAAATATAAAATATGATGCTTTCACTTCCAGTATCACCTGAATGTTAAAGGTCAAATCTAACACAAGTTAACTAATGAAATGAAAGATGATAAAGAAATAAAGATTTCTTTGCTTTTAATTCATTCTTTTCAGATACTTAAGTCATTTGAGTTAGTTGGAAGATTCTACAAGCAGTGATAATTTCTTAAATATGGCTAAAAACGAGCCAAAAGAGAGAGAGGATGTCAGTGCTGGTGACAGGTTTTTGCGAGGCTGGGGTGAAGGAAAATAGCGCAGATCTTCCTGTGCCTTCTTTGGGTTTATGTGTGTTCTGTATGTTTCTGAGTGAGCATAAAAGAGTGTATACGATATGCATGTGGGAGTGTGTGCATGGCTGCTCTTTTGAAAGTGAATGAGCAAAGAGAGCTGCACCTGCAGCTTCTATCAAACAGTGGAAAGCTCCTTTCAGCACAGCTTTAATTACAGTCTCTGCAGCTCTGCTCAGCTCAGACAAGCCGGTCTCCACGCAACCAACCAAATGCTCTCACACATAGCCGCCTTCCTCTGCCAGAGACCGGCCTGATCCCTAATCAGCCACGGTGCCACTCTTCATCGATCCCCAATCAGTTACAGTAAAGGGGACTCTATGGAATCCCCCATGCACACTTCCCCTCCACCCTTCCCCCCCTTATTAGTCGGTGCCCTTCTTTCATCGATCATAAATCAATGTCACTGGTAGCATTGATCGTCAATCACCCCCAGTGACATTATTGATCTGGCTACCCGCAGCCCTGGGCCCACATTGCAGCCCGGCTCTGGCATATTGATCCTCCCTCAGATACAGTATTGAGTCTTTTTATTGATAATTCATTTATTGTGCTGTAATTTCATTTTCTTTCCTGTCCATACCGTTGTTACTGGAAGCCCCTACGGTAGAAACCTAGTTAACAGACACACTGCCTTTTGTGTGCTACTCTAACTGATGCGGCTCTCTTTAATTTGCAGCATATTTTATGCTTATGTTCAAATGTTTAGCAGTTTTCAAGCAATGCTAACCTAAAGGTTATATAAGCTTATAATAAAGAGAACCAGAAGTTCGGGTCTGTAGACCACCAGGGAAATTCTCTGAGAGGCAAGACGTTATTTAAAAAAACACCCAACATCCACTTTTTCTTCAGAGTTTTATACTACTCAATAATAGAGGACTGTTTGTGATGCACTCCTAGTGTGAATTTGAGTAACTTTGTGAATGTCAAGCAGAGAAGTGCTGAAAAATAACCCATTCAGCAAAACCTCGCCTTGATAATCTAAATTCTTCGGTATGTGATAACGTGGAAGGTGTGTAAAGCTGAGTAAGATGCTAATATGCATTCAAGTTTATTGCTAGATGTAAGTGATGAAGCCTTCACAAGAGACTCAAACCGCCCCTCACAGAACAATAGAGTACATGATACATTTTGAGGCATGCTGTCGGAGCTTAAAGTTGATTTATTCTGATTCTGATCCAGTGTCATATATACTGAGAAATATTTGCTGTAGGTCTGGTAGATGGGCAGTTCAGTTGAATTACAAAGCGCTGTATGATTCATCTCTATAGATGGGAGTTTTCACGGGTCACTGGAGGCGTTGGCAGTGTTATAATACTCTGCTAACAGGGACAGAGCTAGTTTCGCTGTCTGCCCACACAGGCAGTGACACAGAGCGTAGAAGCACAAGTCAACCCCCCACAGGCAAAGTCCGGCAACAACTACTTTTGTGTCCTTCTGCCACGGCTAAAAAAAGGGCATTTTCACAGGAATTTGTTTCAAACCACAAGGTCAAGCCAGTGAAGGCTTATTTATTAATTCCCTAAAATACTCATTTTTAGGCTTGGTTAATACTTTAATATTATTTAAATTTATTGCTTATCTTTTTCTGAAAGTTTTAATAAAGAATTATTATCCAGATATAACCATATAACCTTTAAAGGGAAAGTTCGCCCTAAAATCAATTGTTCATATTTGACCGGAGGCTTGTAGTGTTGTCGATCCATTTAAAATATTTTAAACTGCATCGCCCAGTTTTTAAGATATGACAGACGTCTTCCTTCTATAATGCACTAACTATAATGAATCTAAATAGTAATTGTATTATAAAAACTTTGTCTTTCAAAAAATCATTACCCACTTAATGAAATCCAGAAATCTTGTTGTGAACTGTTTATTCCGAAAAATTCCAAAACTACACCCAACAACAGTGTCACGGAAAAGTTCACCAGCCTAGAGAATGATTGGCAACCATCTGGCAACCACCGATTGTGAGGGGAAAATGCGTATTCCCAAACCAGCTGGAAAGTGGTTGCTGGGTGACACTTGCAGATTGCCACAGTCACCCTTAGTTTGCATGGAACATGCCAACTTGTCTGCAGAAACTCACCATTTACTCTCTAAACTGTAGCAAAACAGCTAACTAGAAACTGAGAGCATTAACCTTTAAAGTAAAAGTTGTGCCTTTGAAATCAACACGTTTCAAAAGGTACAACTTTTACTTTGCAGATGAACGGTCTCCGTATGTTGCACATCTTCAACACTGCTTTGCAAGTAGTTTCCAAGTATTTACAGACAAGTGTGCATCTTGCAAACTGCTGATGACTCATAACTAACTAACCAAAGTAAATCAAAGAGGTTTTTCATGCACTGTGCACTTCATTGGGATTGATTTTATGGCGCTTGGTTTCCAGGTGGTTGCTGACCAGTCTCTAGACCTATGCAAATGTGCCTTTAGCATTCGGTTTTATAGCGATTGCCAGTAACCAATAGCATCTAGTCAGGGAATACACATTTCTCCCTCACAGTCAGTGGTTGCCAAATGGTTGCCAGCCAGTCTCTAGGCCCGTGGGACTGTAGTCTCCCTGCAAGTCAAGAAAAGGTAGATATCACAGTAGTATACGTCTCTGAAGATGGGCAACTCTGACAATGTGAGTTTAGATGGCAATTCAGCCCAGTGGAAAATTTGGGAGTGAACCCAGACCCAGAAGATTCTCATACATATTAGAAATTATTTGTAAAAGAAATCTGATCTGTTCTTTTGAAGAGTACAACACATCATCAGTATCCTTAACAACAAAGTCTTTTTTTCCCACTTATAGATTTATCTATCTGAAGAACTGGCTTAAGTTGCCTTGTGCATATTTTCTTGGATCTTATTTCAAATCCACTCTACAAATAGTCATTTTTATCTCAGGCACTGCTCTTACGTTTTTGTGGCCACTTTTACTGTAATTGCCACCCTGGCCAGCTGTATAAAGTTGGTAGTGATATTGAGACCTACTGCAGAAACAAAGATGCTGGCAGCGTAGAGCAGCTTGTGTGGCTTTAACATTAGAAACATCTGCCACCGCCACTTAAACATTGCAGCTGACTGCAGGACCCAGAACCACTCAACTATGCCATTTGGACCGAATGCAGTGGGGACTGTCTGCCTGTATAAATGTTATTTCAATATATGGATGCAGGATTGTGAGCCATTCATTAGAGCTGGCAAACACACATACACATAACTTTGACTCACTCACTCACAAACTTCTGTCTGCTCTTGTTGTTTCTAGTAATTTATTTACTCACCATGGCAACCTCGGTGTCGGGAATAGCAAGTGGAATTAGCTGATTAAGCTAAAATGAAGTTCTCGTTACACCGGTACATCAGAGCTCGTCTCCCAGGAGTCAGCGAGCAGCTGGAAACCCACCTCCTGTTTGGCGCTGCGCTGCACTTGTGGCTCTCAAATTTAATGCAATAGCAGATTAATCCAGAGTCAGTATTTGAAGTGCAATTATATTCAACCCATATTTTCAGCTGCTAAAATAATTACACCTCAGTGTTTAAGCAGAGTATTGTTCACCTTTCTGCTAGATCATTTCGCATTGATTTCTGCATATTCCTTGGCAATTGCATTTTGTATTCCCATTACCACAAGATGGTTTCAGTCGATTTGAGTTGTCTGCTGTGTTAGAGACTGACTCAGTGCCAGACCTACATGGAGGTCGTCTCATCCATCAGCTTTGTTTATTTGTCTAAATTTGGTCTGGATTCAGTGCTCTGCAGTGGATGGATGGATGGACAGAATAAAGAAAGACGGAGAAAAAGAAAGGGAGCGAGAGATGCAGACAGGAGATAACTACGACAGAGAGAAATGCGATTGAGGGAGATGGACAAAGAGAGTGAGAGATGGATTAGCATGTCAGAGACTCCCTACATAACATTACTCTTGTTAAGTGTGCAATAGCTCATCGATCAGGCTTCTACCGCCCGCGTGCAGGGCTCTTCCCTCCATTTCCCTTCCCGTAATCCATAATATCATCTCAGACCAGAACTGCATGGCGTGCTGCAGAAGCCCTCTATGGAAGTCTAAGCAAGCGCTGATCAATAGCCATTGAGCATGTGTAGCAGATGCAGGATGAGAATCAAGCTGTTGTTGACATCCTTCTCCCTATGCTCATCCCACTCAGAGAGAGAGATGAGCTATACTGTATAGATCGGAAGAGTGAAAACTGGACTGTGGCTGTCACTTCTAAACTCGATGAATCTCTCCCCTCTGTCTCTTTCTGTCACCATCTCCTCTTGTCTCGTTGTCTGTCTATGACACTGTATCTGTCCTTCCATCTATCTCCCTTTCCTCTTTGTGTCGCTCTCTGCCATGCCTTCCTCTCAGCGCCGGCTCCATTTATTGGGCCGTGTCATTGAGCCATGTGTGCCGTCCCTGTCAGCAAAACGCCTGGCAGACTGTCTTCATTTCCATGCTGAAGGATGCAAGGCCAGCATGGCAGTTGTGAGAGCTATCGACTGGGATCTGTCAAAGCCCTCCCTGTAGGAAAGCTGTTGCCGCCTGCCTTCTAGGTTGGCAGCCATTCTGAGGCTGTCTGTTTGACTCTGACAATGGCGACATATATGCAGCACTGCTATAGTTTTGTTCTGTGACCCTTCTTGTCCTATCCACCTGTCATATGCTTTTCTAGCATCCTTTTATCTCTCTCCAGAATGCCGTCCCTTTCTAACGCCTTGTGTTTCCCTCTGTGCCTTTCTATGTCTCTTATTCTCTCTCCCTCCCACTCTTATTCTTTCTCTTCCCCATAAGACACAGCCTCCTCAGTCTGGGCAGACAGGTCAAGCTGGCTGAAGGGAATCAGACAGTTGTTGATCCAATTAGAGATCCCCTCGAGCAGCATCAGAGTAGAGCTGAATTCCAATAAAATACTGTCCTCTTTCTGCCTTTTCCATGTTCTCTCCTAACATGTCCTTGCAGTAAAACACAGTGAGTCTTCCTGAGACTTTTCTGAGACCCGTAGGAACCTTTAGCTAAAGTTGTCATTGAGAAGTCGAAAGCTTTCTTTCACTGAATCTTTTCAGGCTGACATATTTTGGTACAAGTGGCTGAACAGTTCCCTCTGTTTGCCCTCTTTATTGCTTTGGACATTGAGAGCAAAGCAACGCCGGCCCAGTTTGACTCCAAACTCTTCTTAGAGGCCTCTTTTGTAACTGTCTTGATGGTGAAAAGCCGGCTGTTTCACTGAGCAAAACCTTTCACACAGCCCCTCGGCAACTATGGAGCATTCCTGCATTGATTTCACCATTCAGGCCAAACAGATGTACAGTCCAATTCAGAGCACCAAATGAATGTACAACAGGCCGAAATTGACGTGCTATAATACATGTACTGATTTGCATTCATAGATCAAGATGTTTTTCAGCTGGCTTTTCAAGCCATCCGGAGCACACGAGCGCTCTTTGTCTCTAGATAGAGGGAAAAAGCCACTATGCTTGTCTGCAGCCAAAGAGCTGATTTCGACCAGATGCAATCCCGTAGGAAACAACGGTAACAGCAGTAATTGCTTATGAACGTAGCGCTAATACGTGAAAATTTCAACAAGCTTTCATTTAAATTTCTATTGTCGCTGTTATTTACACGAGTACATTTCCATGCCTCTGCTGGTTCGTCTTGTTGGTTGGTAATGCGTCTATTGATGAGCAGAATGCCATGACTGTCTTTTCAGAGCCAAATGCACATTGAAGAGCATGATTGAGCCAAGGCTATGATCAAATGAGGCTGGCAGCACAGGCATCTTATTCTCACTAAACT
>VUQR01001111.1:266-11454 GCA_015108515.1 Hemichromis elongatus
CACACGAGCCACCGGTTAACGCTAACCTTTGACTAACCTTTAACCCCTGACGTTACAACGGTTAACGTTCTTTAACTTTTAGGCTGTCGCTAACCTGGAGCAGTGTACAATACAATAAAATAAAAATGTTTTTAATACTCTCATCAAATGTTTATGTAATTGTGGAATGGAGCCACTGTTAAATATCTCCCTGAATATAAATATATAAATTATAATTTATAATGGAGATTCATTATACTGATTCATTATATTCATTATACTATGTAGTCATATTTCGATATAACCAAAAAATGTACAATAAATATTTAACCCCTGATAATGTCATACCTCCGGAGCAAATAAGCGGGTCCTGTCTGAGGTGTTTTCACCGTAACTCACCCGTTACCTCTCTGCTCTGATCTCGTCGGATTTTCTTCCGCAGGTTTCCGTTATTTCGCCTCCGTGAACTCTGCGACTGTGAACTCCGTGAAGCCTGGAAACCGTGTTTACAACATGAAAACACTTTAATTCACGTCAATAAACTCAGATTAACTCCTATATAAAAAATAAAAATGTTTTTAATACTCTCACCAAATGTTTATGCAATTGTGAAATGTAACCACTGTTAAATATCCGTTTAAATCTAATTATATAAATTATGATAATGCATATTCATCATACTTCGATATAAAAAAGGATAGAAAATATATATTTAAACAGAGATACAGAGAGACAGCTGCTATGAAAGCTTTTTTAGCCACTGTAAAAACTAACTAAATAAATAAATAAATAGTTTTAAAAAATATTAATTTAAAATTTTAATTTAATCAAACAACTAAAAAACCCTTTAAAACCTTAAAAATAATTTTCTATTGTGTAATTTAAATGTAAATTTGCCTTTTACTTAAAACTCAACAATGGCTTTTCGATTTTATTCGTCTTTATTTTCCCATTTGATCTCTGCTGCCAGTGTTGCTACTACATGCTGTTTCTTTTTTTCTTATTTTGTTCTGACAGATCTTATACACGCAAAGTTTTAATTTTTATAGAGCAGTTGGCTGTCAGCTCCCAATTAAGGCTGTTAATGCAAACCTCAACTAGCAAACTGTCAGAAGATCAAAATAATTCAGACTAAGAAAAAAAAAGGAGCTGATGCTGCAGACACAGAGCTGGAACAGAGCTGTCATGATTTATAGAACCAAGGAGCACACGCATGTAAGACCATAGCTTACACCGTCAGGTAATAACCTTGTTGTTTGTGATTAGGTCAAATATCTTACACATTGTTCTACTCACTGTTGCACATCAGATGACTGATTTTCTGTCATTTTTCCTGTTTATTTATTACAGTTTATGCCTAAAGACTTGCTCTGACAGATTTCTTTTATTCAGCACCTTTTTATTATGTAGTAAAAACGTGTTTTTGTCATATTAAGATATCTCAGAAATCAACAGAAATCGTAGTTTTACTGGTTTGGCCCACTTTTGCACTTTTTTGATGTCAGGATTTTACACAACTTTACTGTTTTGCAGAGTGCATATGTTATGGTGTAGGACATGATATCAGACCGTATCAGGTCGAGGGGTTATTTTTCAGATTTCAAAATGGGCTGTGACCGGTTTATGCTCAAACACTCAAACTCAAAATGTTAGTATAGTTCATGTAAGCTTTCAAGTAGAACCTGTGAATGGACCTTTTGACAACTTTACACAAAAGCTCTGTTTTATTGTTTATGACAAGTTGACTAAATATTACTTTTAAGCCTTCACATTAAACTTGTTTTATCCAACCACCAGCACCAAATGCTGTTGTATCTAAACAGCATTCGGTTGTATCTAACAATATTTTCTTGCTAAGGAAAATATGTAATTAGACAATCACATGTCAGCAACTCAGTGACCTACTGAAGTTCAGACTGAGCGTCAGAATGAAGAAAGGTGATTTTTCAACCCTAATTTATTTTTATGTAACAGTACATTTTTTTGTCAAAAAAGAAAAAAATGATTATGAAATCACATCATTTTTAATTATTATGAGGAAAAATGTTGAAAAGCCCTCATGAATCCAGCTAAATATTTCCACCCGTACACTCCAACACTGCAAACCAGATAAAAATGAATCTAAAAACACACCAAATGACACTTTCAGTGTTTGCTTTGCTTCAATCACAGTGTTCAAACATGTGCAGACGTTTTGATATTTTAAAAAGCTCATATTCGTGTTGTTTATGTCTAATTTAATATCTTGTAGCTAAAAAAATTGATAAAGATATCATTTATCAATAGCACATATTGATATGAACTTTGAGCTTTAGGCTACGATGAAGCGCAAAAAGAAAAGACACATGTATAGATCGACCAAACAGAAAAAGTCCGACTCAGGATTTGAAGCCCCTCCGATGAGATAAATGCACAATTACAGAGTTCGTACTCAGGCTGAGGGTCCTCGAGGGTTTTTATCTCAGCTCTTCGGCAAAGAACATCAGCTGGATGCAGCCGAGGCCCCTCTAACCAAGACACGTTTCAGTGAAGTCCCTGCGGACCCCCGTCGAGAGGAAGAATCTCCTCTGCAGCACTCAGACTGAATTTGTAGAGTATTTGGTGCTGGATCACGAGTACATGCTCCAGTAGATGGTGTTGAAGAGTAGGTAGGACAGAGGGAAGGCCAGTCTGGAGTACGAGTCGATCATGTAGCTGTTGTTGACCAGCAGGTCCACGTTTTCACGTACAGACCGCTGCCGGCGAAGCCGAGTCCCCTCCGTGGGGCGCATGTCTGAGCTTTGGGTTGGCGATGTCAGAGGGTCAGAGGTCAACGTGGGTGCCAGACGGGGGAATGTAGTCAGCTCAATGTCGTTGTCATGGAAACATCCGTCAAAGGCCATTGCTTGGCTGGCATTGAAGGTGGACGGGATCTTTAAAGGCAAAGAAAGGATTCAGAATCTGAAAACAAGCAGGTGGAGATTTCACTGACAGAAACCCGGCACTCTGAGGATTAATCGTTAACAGCAAAGATGATGGTCAAAATGTAATTTCAATGAGTTTTTCTCTGTATGTAGTTATGTAGGGTCTACCTTTACTATATAAAGTGGCTTGAGGTGACTGTTGTTGTGATTTAGCGCTGTATAAACAACACTGAATTGATGCTTGGGCTCCGAAAGGCTCTCAAAAGTTTGAGTAAATCTTTGAGCTCCAATTTGCAGCTGGAAGGCTCTGTGCAGCACATGTAATAGCCCCGATTGGCCACTAGAGCGAGACATTTAAGCAAAAATATGCTCCTGTTTGTTTTCCCTCTCTCTTTGCACACTAATAATCCCCTTTGCCCGCTGTGCTGACCTTCCCCCTCTTCATCTTCCTCATCTCCTCCAGAGTGGTGCAGTAGTTCACAGCTGCATACTCAATCACAGACAGGAAGACAAACAGGAAACTGGTCCACAGGTAGATGTCCACCGCTTTCACGTACGACACCTGGAAAACGTCACACACATTCACATATATTTAATATACTTCAACACTATGTCATTTATCTATTGCATTTATAATTTTAATCTATTTTTTTCCTTTTTTTGTTGCTATTTTTAAATGGGGTTTAAAAAGACTTTGTAAAAAAAAACAAAAACAAAAACAAAGCAGTGTGCAGTCAATGGTGTATCCTGCTAATTTAGTTATGAACTATTTGCCCTCCCAACTCCTCATTTTGCATAATTTCAGTGTTACTAAAGGTAAACTTTAAAATGTATATATTTTATATTAACTTATGACACATTTTTGCTGTTTTTATCACATATTTAGGAAATAGCATTATAGCACATAACAATGGAATAGTGTTGACAGTTTCCAAATGTCTTTAGCCTTTGCACTTTCATTTCATGATTACGTTTGTACAGTTTAAGTCAAAGAAGGATTTTATGGGTTATTATGCTTCGCGCAGGGTAAATAAAAACAATGCAAAAGCAAAAAGTTAAAAATAAATTTTACAAGTCAATCAGCTCAGTTTTCTTGGATTGGCAGTTTTCTAAGCTCATTCCTTTCCGATCATCTGTTTTGGTCACCCACATAGACAAGGAGATGTGCAACGAGTCCGACTGTGCCTGCAGGCCCCCTGAACCCTCACAAACACAGCTGTTACCTGAGGCATTGAGGCGGACACTCCTGTGATGATGGTGGACATGGTGAGCACTGTGGTTATACCTGCAGGGGACGAGAAAACACATGCTTCAAATGTGAAATTCCAATTCTTTCAAATAAAATGTGAAGTTTGGTGAAGTCTGACTATTTTTGTTTTGTTTTGGGACATGAGTGTAGACACCAAGACACCAAAAACTGCAGTTCTTCACATTTGCATTGAGGCTGGCTTCAAAACCGAGTCCTCCTCCACAGACTCGCATGTTAAAACCTTTACAGCAGAGCTACACGTGTTTACAGCAACTGTTCACAGGGTGACATTTCTTTGGAACTTATCCGTTCCAACCCATCTGTGCTGACACACAGAGGTGTAAGGTGGTGACCGTCTGCCAGGCCTTGGCTCCGCCAGCTGGAGTCAGTGAAATGAACCTTTGATACTGTGCTCATCATGCCTGTTGGACAATTTTAATAAAATTATCTAAAAAGTACTTTGGCTTGCTGTGAGGTGCAGAACATCCGTGAGGTTTTTCCTTCCGTCTGGGTAAGTGAAATCCTAGTTTTTTATTGGTCCGTTTGCACTGATTAACAGGTATCTCACTCGCACAGCTCATGGGTGGAGCTTGCTAGCATCAACTAACTCCACTTGTTAGTATGGTAACTCAACTTAACTTTGCTTCAGCCTGAGTCTGTCATTACGGTTTATACAGCTTGTGGATTTTGTAACTGTTTTACACGCTCTGTGTAAGATGTGATGAAAAATAAAATATTAATATTATTATTAATGAATAATATAAAAAAAATTCCATCTACTGTTTCAAACTGATATTGATGCAATAGGTTTTAGATTCATGTAAAATATTATCCTGGGAGTATCAGTGGTTTTGCAGGGTGTAGGATAAAATAGATTAATGATGATGTGGAATAAAATGTTAGAGCAACACTGGAGTCATTAGACTTCACCCTTATGAAGGCACGGTACTATTTACAGGTTTATTGTGTCTCTTTAACTACGGTTAAAGAGCTAGGAGAGAGCAGAAAGACTGGGATGTTTGGTGGTTGTACTCAGGATTTGGTTAATGAATGCTACCCAGAGACACTCGTGCAGGAACGGCCCGCCTGTCGATCCAGAAGGAGACCCAGGAGAGGACGACCATCAGCATGGTGGGGAAGTACGTCTGCAGCATGAAGAAGAAGATGTGCCTCCGCAGGATGAAGGTTATAAAGAGGCGGTTGTACCAACCTGACAAAGAGAAACAGAAACACTGACGTAAAACACGAGTCGTGAGCCTTTTCATTTTGGCTTCAGTCTTTTCAGCAAACTGTGACACTTGATGATAAGGTTGGAGTTTCTGTTCATCCCAAAGGCCTCTAAAGGCAGTCAAGTGTGGAAAAACGGTTTCTTTAAGGAGATACTCTCACTGAACCAAGACTCCCAAACCAGGGAAAAACAGCCATTTATCTAAAATAACAGAGGCAGTATATTTGTGACTACTAAATATGATTCTGCTCCACGATGAATGAATACCTAACCCTTACCCTAAACCTAACCATAACCCATTTGTAACCCTGTCACTACTTTGAGTCTTAAAAATGCCTTCAAACTTATCGGGACCAAGATTTTGGTCCCCATAAAGGCACACACACACAAATACAAGGAGAGCTGGGATCACTTCAGAGGATCTTGCATGTATTTCCAGGTTTAGGCAGCCCGCAGATGATACAGGTGCACAAAAACACACCGGTGCTGCTGTAGAAAGCCAGGCCACTGGAGGCTTGGAAATGCTCGATGAAGAACTGTGACAGTACGATCTCATCCGTCCTCAGAGAGTCGTTGCCGTTCTTCCAGTAAAGCATCAGGTCATTCTCATTGTAGGCGTCTACAGTGACAGACAGAGACAAACAAACCGAGGTGGAAAACAGAGGAAAGACGAGAGCTGAGGTCAGCCGACGTTATCCACCTTTCCTTTATGTGTTACTTTATGATCTAAGAATGTAAAGTTTTTATTGTTGTGTGTGTATTCTGAATGCGTCTTACAGCTCTCCAACTCCAGTGAGCAGTTCTGTGTGTCCAAAGGGAAGCTACTGAAGTCCATCGAGCAGAGAGCCGTCACAGTGACCCTGAAACACCCACACACAGATATAAGGCCGCTTTCCCTGCAGCTGTTGCTGCTCTCCAGATAAAGTTCACTGTGAGCTGGACAACCTGTTCCTCCTTACAGTTTACTCCCTAGACGCTCAAGCAAACAAAGCAGAGTCAGAAGACTGAAAATAGGGCAGAGAAACAAAGACTAAAGTAGAAATCTAGACTTTTTTTTTTAACCAATTGGAGCTGCAAAAATTTGCGTTTGTCAGTTTTAGCTGTGCAAAGGTGTGAAGCTATTGACACGATAGCTTCCCGCTGTTGCTGCAAATTAGTTGGCTGCAGATACATGATGCAAATCTGTTGTTCCAACACATCCCGTGCATTGAGATGTGGTCCTTATGGAGCAGGATTGAGCTATAATTTTATGCCGTTTCCGAATGCCGCATCAGAAACTGAGACCAGTTGTATTTTTTTCTAATATCTGCTGTCCAATTTTGGTGAGGCCGTGTGAATTGTAGCCTCGGTTTCCTGTTGTAAGCTGAGCAGAGTGAGAGCTGATCTGATCTTCTGCTGCAGCCTGTCGGATTCAAGCTTTAATGTTTTGTGCATTCAGTGATGCTTTTCTCACCATCAACCATGTTCACGCCACACTCAAAGCCACCTAAATAACCTTTCTTCCTCATTTTGATGGTCAGTTTGAACTTCAGCAGGTTGCCATGTCAGAGTTACTGTCATGTCATTGGCTGATTAGATGTCTGTGGGAGAATGGGCACCTAATGAAATTCCTGGTCAGTATATTAAAGCAAGGGTGAGGCTTCTGAATAGTTTAAGGGATGCACAGTGCAAGAAATAATTATTAGCTGAATTATTTTATCATATAAAAAACCTAATAAATCAACATTTTCCTGACACCACAAACATTAAATAAAGTAAAAGTTTATCTGCACTAAGCTTTAGAGGATTTCATTGTCTTCTCTGCAGCTTAACCCTTCTGCCTCCACCTAAACACCTGCCCTCTACCTGACGCTGTAGAGGATTTTTCCATCAGGGTAAACCCGCAGCATGATGTTTTCCATGGTGGTGTCGTGGATGAAGGAGCGTTTGGAGTGGACGAAGAAGACATCGGGAACCCAGATCTTCTTCACCAGCCGCGAGTCAAATGTCCTGCTCTGGTTGTTTCTAGACGGGAACGCCAGCCGCTCGTCCTTCCAGTAGTGACGCAGGTACAGAGTCATGGTGAAGTCCTACAGAAGGCAGACACACACCTGAGAAACATCTACTTCTTATGTTTCTTTAATTTTTATTCATGTTTTTCAAGCAAGTTTGAATTCATGGCAGATCCGGGAGCTGAACCTGGGGTCAACACTTCCATTGTTTCAGATGAGGCTGACATCGCAGCACCGTCCTGTTCTAATCTATCTCTCTTGGCTGGAAGAACTTTTAAGTTAGACATGGAGCTGACTTCAAAGCTGGCCTCTTGAAGGATCAAAAGCCAGAAAGTCAACTGACAAACAGCGACGTCAGTAAAACCATAAACTACAGTCTTATAAGGAATCTCAAGGTTATGAAAGAAGAGCAAAACGTGACAGCTTTTGCCATAATTTGTCTTAAGAAGAGTGTTTTTGGCTCATCACAATGACTTTTTTACCATTGTGTGGTCTGGCAGCGCTTTTAGTTCCAAACTCTAAAACACAAAAAATTCTTAATGATTTGCAGCACAATGCCCAAAGAGGTTGACACAGTGGTTAGCGCTACATGTTTAATTTTGCAGATAATTTTTTTTTTATCCTGGATGGCCTCCCCGATGCAACCCCAGAGGGAGTTGTCTATCCTCCCGGGATCAGGAAGGAGGTACAAAAGCAGGAAGGGGTTTGTCTGTTTGGTAAATGTGTAAATTATTCAGACACAGCGTTTGCAGCGTAAAGCCTGTTGGTCCAATTGAAGCCCTCTTTGTGTGCAAAGCAGTCCAGCAGGTCTGACTGGATCCTTTTTATGGCATATCTGGCTCACAGGCTACATTTAATATTTGACACACCTGGTTTGAGGTCTTTTTGAGAACAGCGCCAGCTGTTCGGCCCTGATTCTGCAAATCTGTGTTGAACATCCTAATAGCCTATTTAATTTACTAGTCTGTTTATAAAAACTATTTTATTAAGACATTTAACCAACATTTGCAGGAATATATTCAGGCAGTCTATTTTATGATTATTAGCTTGTGACTTTGCTTCATTCCTGTTAGCCACACTCTCTTTCTGACTAGCGGTCCAATTAGCATCTCCGGTGTTCGGTTATCCTCTCACTTCTCAGACTTCCTTTTGTTCTCTATTAGATTTATTTGCCACTTTCCTACATCGGGTTATCTAGCTGTTTTCCTTCAAAAGTCTACTGTTCATGTATGGACATTGCTATGTCTCGTCTTTCCTATTTTTTGACTTTTATTGTAACATCTTTCATTTGTGTCCTCACCATGTTGACCTCGGAGATGCTGTCGATGCTCTCCACCTGCACATCGATGCCTACGGGGATGGGCGAACCTAAAGCAAAGGCATGGAAAGTATTTCATTTTAATGTCATTAACTCATAAATTATTTATTAGTGCTTGTAAAGAAGCTCAGACAGTCAGAATTGTGCAGCTCAAGCTCTGTGCATATTTTATGGGTGTCACAAATGTGGTGTGTGAGTGGGGGTGGGGGTGTGAATGGCGGAAACCATAAAAAGTCATAAACTTAGATAAACTTGGCACATGGGTCATATTTTATGGGTTTCGCAAGTGGGTGTGACAGAATGATTCTGTCCCAGCTGTGTCTGGATAAGACACACCCTGGACCCTCCCCGGTCTATTCCAGGGTTAACCACCATCAGCAGCCAAACACGTCTGTGAAGCTTCTCAGTCATCCAGGTCATCACAGTCTAAGGAGCTTGGAAAGAAAAGCGTCTGGACTTTTTGATTTTTTTTTGTTTCATCTCACATCTGAGAAGCTTCTTTGGTTCTAAGAGCAGATGGTGGAGAGCCCCAGATTACCTAATCACAACGTAGGGTATGTGGTACAGTGTATTACAGAATGCTAAGACTTCTAAATTTGAGAATCAAACAGCCACTTCAAAAACGCATGGCGAAACGTAGAAGAGCCACCTCCACAGGAGAGTCAGCTGTCCATCTGTATCTAAAGGACAAAGGCCACTCTTTTGAGGATGCCAATGTTCACATTTAGGACAAAGAGGATTGGTTTGAATGTCCACTGTGAAAGGCCATCTTTGAACAGAGGCGGGGGTTTACGACACCGACTGTCTGACATCTATGATCCAGTTTCCTTCCCAGACGCCTTAACGCCCACTCACATCCTCGGCCTTTTGACCTCAGTAAATCACATGACAGGGTGGGGCAAGGTTTCACAATGGGTTCACCTGAAACCTTGGCCGATTGTGACCCACACCCAATTTCACACCTTAGCTCTTGTGATTAGGTAGAGAACCAATAGGGGGACACTCCCATAGGGCTTAAAATCTGGGACTCTACACCATTTGCTCTTAGAACTGAAGAAGCTTCTCGGATGAGAGATAAAATGGGTTTAAGAAAATTAAAGAAGTCCAAATGTTTCTCTTTCCAAGCTCCTTAGACCATCAGCAGCCAGCTGTTACAACCAGCCTGTTGGCAGCAACAACAGACAAGAGTCACAAAACAAACTGAATAGGGACGACCAAGTGTTCACCACAGTAGTAAGAAAATGTGTATGCCTGTGTGGATGTGGTGCATGGATGAGCTGTCCAGTACGTGGCATATAATGGTGAACGGACAGCAACAGATACCATCATAGAGGCGAGCTTTAACTAGCCGCACAAAACACTGGCCCTTCCTCCAGTGTCCTGCATCAAAACACACACACGCGCACACACACACACACACAAAAGAATCCACAGTTAACCCAAGAGGTGTGTGTTTGATCCGTGCAAAGAAGCAAAAGAAGAACATTCAAACCCCACACAGAGAGGCTGAGAAGGTCCTGGCTTTGAATCAACACCTGGGACAGTTTTCGTGTGTTTTCAGGCAGGATCCTTTCACAAACTCCAGCCACAGATTTAATCAGATCGATATGAGCTGTGGTTTTGTTAAAGCATTTCTTTGCCAGCAAGCTGCATTTCTATCATTAACCACAGCACAAAAAGTTCTCATAACTCAAAGGTTGTCAAGTTTGGGACAGACTGAACATTTTCTGATAAAAGCCTGAGATCGGAGACATCTACGTGCCACGGCTGTATCACCACTGGGAGGCAAAGGAAAAGCAACATTTGGCCATAAACACCATCTCGTGTATTTGAAATTTTTATTGTGCGTTCCACCGATGACATACATGTCATTACTGGTTGCTGAATGCCAGATACGGACAGGAAATGGTAAGTAACTGGTTTGTGCTGCTGTCAGTTAGAATCCAGGTGCAAGGGCCCTTTAATCGCTGCTTGCAGCTTTAATTGCCGTTATCAAACAGTAAAGACAAATGTAATATAACTGTCAACAAAGAATTCTAAGCAATAAAGTTGGACGAATCCATGCAGTTATTGCATGGCTGGACTATACTACCACACGACACCAACACGCCAACAGACTTTCCAGGAATCTTGGATCTAATTTGTCAGCTGGTAGAGTGAAAACAGAAACGCAGCTCATAGAAATCCACACGTCTTCATACTTAAAGGAAAAAACGATTAGAAAAATATCCTGTGATAACAATAAAAAAGCCACTGAGAAAAACCTGCCTGAAAAAATACTAGTGTCTGTTTAATGTCCTTCAATGAGATGGGATAGAATAAAAAACGGAATAAATATATATTCATTTTTCGAGTAAAAGCGTTTGAAAAATAATCTAACAGCATATCAGGATCAGTCACTTCTCATTTGTTGCTTTAATCCAATCACCTGTCCTGACCCGCAAACCTCATTTTGTGTTGTGACATCCTTTGTCTTTGGCACCAACTCACCTGTGCAGCCATCCACATCTGTCTGCAGCT
>VUQR01001112.1:0-12924 GCA_015108515.1 Hemichromis elongatus
GACTCGGGGGTGTTGATTCATTTAAACTAACATAATCATCCTGCTGTAACCAGGTTTCTGTAAGGCAGAGTAAATCAATTTGTTGATCAATTATTAAGTCATGTACTAACAGAGACTTGGAGGAGAGAGACCTAATATTTAATAATCCACATTTCAATGTTTTACTCTTTGGTTCAGATGTGGATACTGTATTGTTCTTTCTTTGTGATTTTTGATGTTTAGGTTGTTTGTTTTCTGTCTGCTTGGGAGCTGACACAGTCTCTATGGAGATGGGGGTTTTGGGGGGTAGTAGGAGGAGAGAAGCTGCAGAGAGGCGTGTAAGACTGCAACTCTGCTTCCTGGTCCCAACTCTGGATAGTCATATTCTGGGGGGTTTAATAAATTTGTCCATATTTCTAGAAATGAGAGCTGCTCCATCCAAAGTGGGATGGATGCCGTCTCTCCTAACAAGACCAGGTTTCCTCCATAAAGTTTCCCAATTATCTCTGAAGCCCACATCGTGTTTTGGACACCACTCAGACAGCCAGCGATTTAAGGTGAACATGCGGCTAAACAATGCACTCCTGATCAGATTGGGGAGGGGACCAGAGAAGCTACAGAGTCCCACATAGATGTTGTGAATGACACACTGAGAGCCGGTCTGCAGATGTCTGTGAGCGCTCAGAATAGAGGCACTAAAATAACGCCATATGCGAGGTGAACTTTGCTGTAGTTTGAGGGTAGAAGGAACACTCGAAGAATCTCCTCAGTCCCCCTGAAATGCTTTCCTTAGTGGGAGCAGAGTCTGGCGACAAAAGGGATAACTCAGTCATCAACAGGGCAATGGCTTGGAGGCTGCTAAACAAGTCTTTGTGGCCGGTGATGCCGACACTGCCACAGTCTTTTGTTGTGAAGAAAGAGCTGAGCGTTAGAGCAAAGCTATCTGTTTACCTTTTGATCTCTGTTCCTACCCTCAGTTATGGTCACATGATATGAGTAATGACCAAATGATTACAGATAATAGCTTCCTCTGAAGGCTGTCTGGGCTACCTTAGAGACAGGGTGAGGTGCTGGGTAGAGAGATGTAGCTGCACGTTTTAAGTACCAGGATTCCCAATGAGTCGAACTCTGGTTAACCAGACCTGAACTGGCTGATGCATACTGACAGCAGTACAGCTGCACATCCACTCCATGTGGCTGTTCATCAGCTGATTTATCACCCAAAGACATGTACATTATCAGCATAGGGGTATCTAAGTCATCATTATGATACATCAGAAAGAGGAATGAGGCTCACAATGAAATGCAGTTATAATTAAAAGATAACTGGCTGGGAAATGATCTCTGAAATATAAATAGAAAGAAGCTCATCATTCATCAACAGCCATCTCACAATCACATTTAGTTACATTTTCTAAGCATTTATATATAATTACACGTAATGAGCTTTGAATGTAGTGTTAAACTGTGGTAGGTTTGGGGCCCCTGTTGACTTTGTATGCTTTGTGCATATTTGTCACCTTTGCATGTTCCAGCTAACATATTTTAATATTGGACAAAGACAGCGTGATATATGTTCCACTCTACTTTCTGCCTGGTTAGTCCTGCAGACACTAAAATGCATCCTCAGTTAAAACTGTGAAAAAAATAAACCAGTGGAAACCAAGCACAGATTGTACTAGGTTCAAAGGCATTTCTGCTCCCAAAATCAATAAAGTCGTGTCCTCAAACATCCACCAGCAGTCAGACACATGATTCTGTGGCCGGCAGCCAAGGGAAAGTGTGGGGTTGGGTCATATTTCTGCTCTGGCTACAGGCAGTCTGCTTTGGGAGTACAAACCAAAAACAAGGAGACATGGATTGGGGGAGGTAGTCCCAGCAATGATTTTCTCCAACAATACTGGGGAGTTCAAAGCAAAACAAGTGGCAGAGCAAATATCCCATATCCCAGGATCCCCATCCTGAGCTTTTAGCTCCAGGCAACAGCAGCATTCAGTTCTTGGGGAACTGTCGAGCTGTATCGATCTGGATGTTCCTTAAAGGTTGCGCTGCCTCACATCTGCCTTCCCTGCAGACAAACACAGAGAGACAGAGTCTTCCAGGAGGGCCCAGTAAAGCGTCAGAGCCAGGAGCATTTGCAAGGTATCTTTTAATTTCATGCACGACAGCTCTCACATTTGTTTCTCTCCCTTTTCCCTTCCTGTAATATTCCTCCTTCTGATGCACACACACACACACGCGCATACACACATGCACACACACACACACACACACACACAGAGTCACACACACAAACACAAACACAAACACACAGGCCCTTTTCCCGTGTCTTTCCCTCTCCAGGGCTCCTATCTAAACGACGCAGCATCTTGAGCCATCCGGATGGGCTGAGGCACGGAAACAATGTTCATTTTGAACTCTTCCTTTTTAAGTATGAGCAGTGCACTTCAGTCTGCTGTAAGCAATTTATCCTGTAGTGCTGATTCAACCGAGCGATACTGTGCAGCTAGTACACAGAAATTACAAGGCTTTGTGATTTACTGCATTAAATCTCACAGTAATAACCCTCTCCTCCTGAGTTATATTCCCCGAATCCTTTTGAGGGAGACCAAAGCTGAAGTGTACAAACGCTACAAACATCAGGTGAGAAGGGTCGGGTGGGCCTGAGGGTGTGTGGGTGGACGATTAGAGGAAGAAAAACATGTAATTAAGTGTTGAGAGTTTGCCTGGAAAACCTTTTGACCTGGAGAGCAACACAGCCTCAATTCAGTCCCCGTCAGTGGAGCGGGCAAGCTGAAGAAGGGCCAGAGGTGAGGATGAAATATAAGGAATTGTGTTCTGAGAGATATGCTTGTGTTCTGCCTGTGGTACGTCACAGCAAGAGACTGCTCAGTGGGTTTGAATTGCTTCCAAGGTAAAGTGTCGTTCTTGAAAATGAGAGAAAGGAGAAGAGTGGAGACGATGCCTCTCTGCTGCCATGTTTTACAAAGATCTGGATCCTCAATAGCAAAGCTTGTTTTAGTCTTAGTTTAGTTTTGGCTGCACTGATGGTGCCACATAAGGCTGAGCTTCAGCTGCAGCTTCACTATGCTTACTGAAGCCAGCGCTAGCCTTCAGTGCCCTTTCCCCTTTCCCTCTCCTCCTCTTCACCTCTGTGTCTGCAGCTTCAGTCCACATCCTGATCCCAACAAGCTGCCTGTCACAACCAGAATGCAGCTCCTTTTTATCTCCTCTGTCTACCATGAAAACAGATAGCAGGGGTTGTGCATTTGATAAACCACATAGCCACAATGCTCTATCAGCCGCTAATCCCATGGCTCATCTTGTTGAGCCGATCCGTCTGCTGCGCTCTCTGCGGGTCAATCTGGGGCTCCCTCCAGCTGCCCTCTCTGTAATCAAGCTGCTGGTCCTCGGTGTGAGGGCTCACAGCCACGGCAGCCACCCGGGGGAGCTATGCTGATCTCCTAATCACTAATCAATGGTATTGTAAAACATAGATCATTGACTACTGATTGTTCAATGTGTGAATGCAGACATCTAAGAGTTGGTTAAGACAAACACAAACATTATTCCTGTGAATTTGGATCAAACTGTTTTGAGGGGCTAATTAGAAAAATCAGGTTCTCACTTTATCATCTATCCTTTTAGTTATTCTTCTGTACTGTAAAAAAAAGAAACACTCAAGTCACATTTAAGTCACATACTGGATCCCATATTTACATAGATAAATTGGTGTGGTGGAGGAGAGGTTGTGTATCCAGGGCCGATGCTGTTGGAGGCCTTCTATCCCTGTGAGTATCATGGTCCTGCCTGGATGTTTGGTACTGGTGATCTGTGATGGGCTGGATATTCTACCTCTGTGTATGCTGCCTGTGCTTTGAGGTTTCTTCCCTAGAGCTCTGGGTCAGGAAACAGGTCTGGATTGAACAACAGCTCAGAGCCCTCAGCCTTCTTGGGGATGCTGGGTGTGGTGCTGGAGGATGTGCCACCAGGGGAGTCCATTGTCCAGCTGGTAGACTCATGTGGGCTATGACAGTGACCTGATGAAAGTCATTACATTTTTGATTACATTTCTTTTCCTTGCCTTCACCCTGGCTCTGTGCTTTAACACTTTGTTGTGTTTATGTTTGTAAACACAGATCTTTGTAACGACCTTTTTCTTGGCCACTTTTGGAGCTGCTATCAGGCAAACTTCATATTCTTTGGGCTTCACTTGTGTTCTCGGAGCTGCGATGTGGCCGTCTTTGAAGCCGCAGCACTTTTAGCCCTGCTGGTACTGACTGCAGGCAGCAGCACAGCAGACGACTATCTGTGCTGCCATTGTCATCTACTAAATATACATTCAGCCTGGTGATGGGAAGAGACAAAGTGGAGGAGATGAGGGAGCCTAAGAATGATAAGAAGAAGCAGAGAACAGGTACTGACTAATAATTTTCCAGATCAGATTAGGAGTTTGGAATAATATTATTCAGGCAGGAACCCTGAGACGTACTGCTCATTTTTCACATCCCCATCTATGTGCGAGCCTTTGTCTGCCAGCCTCATTAGCAGCGCTGTTTTATATCTTATTACATCAGATCCTTATTGGTGGGAATGAAAGGCAGATCTGTACCCCCGCGTTCTCTTTCATGTTTGTCCCTTTTGTCCCGCTTCTCCTCCCCTCCGTTTCTCCAAAGCACGGGAGGAGGGTTTTTGGTTGTGTTTTTTCTAATGACAGTTGAGAGGAAATTGTGGCTGTCGCTCACAGAATCCAGCATTATTCCACATAAAATGAAGGGAGGAGGGAAAGAGGAGAAGGGGGAGGAGTGAGGGACCGAAGGTGGAAGAAAGAAAAATCCTGGTTTTGTTCAAACAATAAAATCAGCTGTTTTTACACTGAATAAGTGCACAGGTTCACCTCCAGGTCACAGCTAACCACACACACTGATGGAGACGAGTTTCCAGCTCTGTAATGCTTTCACATATCCACCAGCCTCCTTTGGGAGATGTCTCTATATTATACGTATCATGTACATTATTCCGGGCCTCCCAGTGGACAGCTGTGCTTCCTTTAAATGTTACTGTTAGAGGAAGAGGACAGGACGGAGTCTGACAGCCGCTACGTCCTGTTCATTAGGCTGTAACCATCCGCGCCCCCGTGGAGAGATATGTTTACTGTCAACATCAACAAGCGCACATACTGTGATTATTACCATGGAGACCTATGCCACGGCCCGATGAGCACAACAACACGGGAGCCAGCTCTGCCTCTGAGAGAGTTAATAAATGGAAAATGTGGCAGACTGTTGCCTAAAATGGTGCGTGTTACAGTAGGATTTAAAGAGGGGGATGCTGGTGTATGGGGACAATAGTGAGGTGTAGACTGGTGTGTGTGTGTGTGGGTGTGTGTGGGTGTGTGTGAAGGGGTGGGGGGTCACTCAGCCAGATTTGTCTGTTTGCGTGCCGTTGGATAACGTTGGAGCTCACACACAGAGTGCTACTGCCCCCTGCTGGACAGACCCAGAACAGAAACACGCCCACACACCCCCGTGTGTGTGTGTGTGTGTGTGTGTGTGTGTGTGCGTGTGTCAGTCTTGGAGAAAAAGACAGTAAACAATAATAAAACTGTCTGCTGTGCCTTTACTGGCTTTGATATGAGCAGAGTAGCCACTGATGTCTCCTGTGAATTAGATCAGTGATCATTGTCATTCTGCATACAGTGCAGGAGAATATGAACCAAATGAATGATCACCATCACAGCTAAAACCCCAGCAGGCATGCTGTACATTATCAATGTAATGATAGTTTTAAGCACTGTGGGTTTTGGAGAAGTTACTGCTGCTTTATCTCAAATTTGATAAAGAGAAATCCAGAAACAGAATAAAGAGTGGAACGAGCAACCCTGCCACAAATCTGCTGTATTTCTCTACAAGTCAGTTACAAGAACAAAGGTTTTGCATGAAATCTAAGTGCAAGGAAATGATGTTTTGTGTTTCCATAACGAGCGAACAAGGCTAATTACTGCGTGACCAGTTAGAAATACACAAAGGTTCCAGTCACGAGTAGGTGGATGTGTTCGAGTGCAGGGAACCATTTGTTGGCATGGTCAGATCCACTTAAGGGTCAGTGCAAGAAGACAAAGTGGTCACCCTTTCTATGCCGATGGAAGTCAGTGCATTAGGACACGGTGACTCGCTGAATGGTTTGATGAGTACGCTCTCAAGGTCTCAGATCCTGAACCCGACTGTACGCCTGTGGGAACATTTTGGACCTTTAAAACGAGGGATTACCTTTTGAAAGACTGGTGTTCACCTCTCTGGGGCACTTCCAATTCAAGTTTATTTATAAAAGGGAAAAATAATGTTCAAAGAACATTCAGGTCCTCATGTGGAGCCTAAACACTGTGATCTGTTCTGATACCTGAACGTTTCAAGGTAAAGGATTGATGCTGTATTAGACAGATCTGAAACCTAGAACACCTTCTTTTAAAATCAGTGATACACATCCTGCTGATTGATGCAGGAGCATCAAAATGCAGACCTTGTTGAAATGTACCTCCCTGATGGACCACAGCTGAAGGAGGGGCTGCCTCTGGTCTTTCTGGGGTCAGCCTGATGGTTCCAGTTGGCTGTTTGGATAAAGAGTGACAGGAGCAGGTAGAGAATAAATCCTGACATGTTACTGTGAAGGAACAGTGCTGTGCCCTGAATATCGTACTCCAAGCTGCTGGGGTGAATCCATATTCATTGAATTTGTCAGTAGTTGAATCAAGTGGTCAAGCTTTCCTCTATTTGCCTGCATTCATTTTACATCCAAGCCACTGTTGTGTCGTGTAAGCTCCTTCTCTCTTATGTGACCACTATGGCAGGCAGAAACCTAATCGTATGCTTACGGATATGAAGTTTATTAAAAGGACATGATCAGCAGACACAGCCAGCAGGAATGAGTCTTAGAGGTTGTGCTGATCAGTGTACTGCAGTTAGTGTAAATGTATGTTTGTAAGCTTTAATAAATACATTTTATTTGATTATTAATTAAAACAGATCCTTAGTGAAACAAGGACGGCATCAGTAACTTGCACCTGTCACATTCATCCAGCTTGGTTTGTCTGCAGTCTTCTGCTGTTTTTGGATATGTGGCGGCTTGGAGAAGCGAGCATGCTGGGATGCTGTTTAGTTAAATGATTGTTGGCATGAAAAGCAACAACTAAAAATTAGGGTTGGCTCCTGAGCCAAAGGATGAGGCTTCAGTTCTCTCCTCCAATACACACTTATTTAAGCTAGCACATGAATTCACAGTTTGAATGACATGTTTTTGTTCTTGTGAGACTGACGGTGGCACAGAATCATAGTGCTGGTATTGTTTTATAGCACATTTATTAACTGACTATGAACTGAAACATGCAGAAATATCAGCAAGTACGCATGACATCAGATTGTAACCCACATAGCAAAATTGGTATGGCCCACATCTGGCCCACACAATGTGCTGACACATGGCCCACACACTGCAAAGAGTGATGGCCCTGTGGTGGCCCAGATCAGGTTTGCCAGAGGTGGCCACACACGGGCCAGCACAAGGCCAGTTGTAGACACATTGCTGGTCCTGTGCTGGCCCAGACCAGTTTCAGCTCTGGCCCCAGATGTCAGCCTAATGTGTACCCTAATCAAGCCATGTAATAACAATATGTGCTGGAACATAATAGTGCAAAAGTAACATGACAAATCTCTGTTCAGACACTGAATGGACTGATTCTTTTATAGCGCTTTTCTACTCTCCTGGATTACTCAAAGTGCTCTATACAACATGCCACATTCACCCAATCACACACTCTCTCTAAACTGAGTGCTTCCTAACTACATTCATGCACATTCACACTCTTGACATGCAGACTGGAAGAGCTAGGGATCGAACCACTAACCTTCCGATCAGTAGATGACCTGCTCTACCTCCTGAGCAGTGCTTGACATCAGATCCAGGCCAGACCTGTCTGCTATGTGGGTACTAGCTGAAATGGACCATTGTATGTTGACTGGCAGAGACTGAAAGTCAATTGCTCTAAATGTCAGTGAGCTCTAAACCGAACTGTCCAATCAAGGACTAACTTCTCCTCACATGCCGAACCTCAACCAGACTTTTACCTCTTAACGGGGGCAAAAGGCAGGAGATCGGTTAGGCTTGGGGCTTAAGAGGTTAAAAAACAAGCAAATCAAAGATCTGAGGTGAGCAGTTCACTGTTGACTTACAGCTCCCAGCAGCAAAGTGATTCACCCATAGACGGCTCTACGAAGTCAATGGCCAGCAGCTGTAAGTCTGACTGCAAATGGAAATCGGTCCTCGGGCTACATCTGTCTTAAATAAACACATTCAAGTCATACTAAATGAAAGATAAATAAATACGTCATTTTGTAAATTATGATTGCATTAGACTGAAAAAAGGAGGATAAAACAGGCTAAGCAGGTGGGCCTGTGTTGTCATTGACAGGTTGCATTTTTTTAATCATGCTGAGCTCTTAGTTTCTCAATGAATTCCACTCGTCAGGGGTCACAACACCAAGACTAAACTAGTCAAGATGCCCTACTAGAGACCTGACAATGGGACTTACAGTGGCTAAATCCATAGCATAGCATCTATGCTAGCAAACAGACCAGGAAATAACAGGTTATGTTATCGTACAGCAAGCCTCAGAACTCAGTGCTGAAACGGTTAAGGAGAAAATGCTACCCATTAGTAGGTACTCTAGCTATTTGGAAATCATGTAACTTTTTTTCCCAGTCATTGTACCTGACTATTTATGTGTGCGTGTGTGTGTGTGTGTGTGTGAGACAGAGAGAGAGAGAGGGAGAGAGATAGATAGACCAGTGTTATGACATAGTTTGACAGAGAAGTAAAAGGTGATTTCCAAAGAGCTAGTTGAAGTTACTTAGCTAAAAACTTGGTATATTCCATCCCGGTGTGTAGTGATACCTCACAATAATGATCAAACTGGAACAGTGGAGGGCCAAAGAAAAAGGCTTAAAATGATCCTGAGAAGATGAAGAGTACGACATGTTGTTAAGGAATCCAGCAAAGACCTGACACATGACCTGAGAGAAGCCTCTGGTCATTCATTTGATCCCTCCACTGTTCTTTGAAGCCTCATCTGAAATGGTTTCAGTGGGAGGCTGCTGTTAAGAACTGAACTGAGTGGCAACTTGTTTAATGGAGTGATGAACCCACATTTGAAATGTGTCTGCAGTCTGCAGTCATCTGTATAACACGGTGGAGGCTTTGTCCTGGTGATATCTTCACATCACCCAGTGGTGTTGTACAGAAGTGTGTAAAAACTGATCCAATTATTAACACAGAAAAGTACATTAAGAGTTTGACCCACTGTGCAGGATTATCTGTTGATTCATTGGCACCTGCTTTATTTTTTTAGCATGATTCCACAGCAAGGTTATTATCGTTAACGAAAACTAACAAAATAACGAAAACTAGAATTAAAAAACATTTTCGTTAACGGAAATAAAAATAAATATCAGCAAAAGTCGGAAGAAAGCGCCGTATTGCAAACAAGACTAAAACTATAACTATAACTAATAATAATAACTTTTATTTCCAAAAAATAAAAACTAAACTAAACTACTAAACAAATGGTAAAAACTAATTAAAACTGATATAGAATTGAAAATCTGAAGTCAAAACTAAATAAAAATAACAACTAATGAAAATTGCAAAACTATTCAAACCTTGTTCCACAGACATAGTCATAGTTAGGGTTGGACCAGGTGACCCTGAATCCTCCTTTAGTTGTGCTGTAATATGTAGGCTGCCGGGAGATTCCCATCATGCACTGGGTGTTTCTTCTTGACTCACTATGTGTTAACAGACCTCTCTGCACTGAATCATACCTGTTATTAATCTCTGTCTCTCTTCCACAGCATGTCTGTAGCCTGTCTTCCTTCTCTCACCCCAGCAGGTCGCAGCAGATGGCCCCGCCCCTCCCTGAGCCTGCTGGGGTTTTCTTCCTGCTTGTGGTCATTGGATTGTTGGTTTTTTTCCGTCTATGTATTATTGTAGGGTCTACCTTACAATATAAAGAACCTTGAGGTGACTGTTGTTGTGAGTTGCTCTGTATAAATCAAACTGAAACTGAAATTATTTTAGTAATTGAGTAATCTCTAAATTATTCTACTGAACTGAATTAATTGGCTAGTAAAAGTATACCTAGACAGAAAAACACTTGGAACACAATCCTGGATCCTCAGAGCCTGGACCTCTACATTACTGAAGCAGTGTGACTGACAACAGAAGAAAAGAAGCATCCAAAAATGAGCTTTGAAGGTTCCCAGGTTTGAAGGACCCAGAGAAACATTTCTGAAGACTAGACAAAGAAATTAGAAGAAAGCTAATTAAGAAGCTTCAGGCTGGATCTGTCAGGGATCTGGATCTGAGCGACCCAGGGTCCCTGAGCAGTCATGGATTTGGATTATATTATGTTTTTTTGGTGTTGCTGTTCCTCGTACTCCCTGCTTGCAGGTATATATGTGTGTGGGTGTGTGTGGATGCAGGTGTATCTGGGAGCACCTGTTTACAGGCGCCTCCAGGCCTGGTGGGTGTGGCCCTGCCAGGTGGTTGGCCACACCTGAAGACCATCACACACCTGCAGCTGATCAAGCCTCATCGGAGGAGCTACTTAAGAGTGTGGTGGAGCTCTCTCCAACGCTGGGTCATTGTGTGGTTTCACGTTTGTCGGCTGCATCTTTGGTATTTCCCCAGGAGAAGTGTGGAGACGAAAGGGCAGCGAGCATGGGGTTCTCAGACACTGAGGAGCAGGAACAAAGATCACTAACACTGGGAAGAGGACATGTGATGGGAGTTGGGAACGCACTGACGGTTTATTTTTCCATTCACTGTAAATAAACGCACTGCTTGCATTCAGAGCTTCGCGCCTGGGTCCTCCTTCCTCACATCCCCACGGGATCATATGTTTTAATAAATTGCTGCACCTATTTCTCTTACTCCTTGTACCACTTAGAAATGAAGGTCCCTGCTAAAAGGGGAGGTGGCCTTCTGTCTGCCACCAAATGCTTGTTCATAGGGGGGTCGTCTGATTGATGAGGTTTTACATCACTGTACAGTCTCTACCTACAATAGAATAGACTAGAATAGCCCTTTATTGTCATTTTACATGTACAATGTGCTTCATGTCAGCTGTGCAGGAGCATAAAAATATTTTAAAAAGATAATAAAGACATCAGGAATAAATAGAAATCAGAAGCGATATATACAGTCTAGAGGAATATATACAAACTAGAGTATGTACAAAAATATAAAAGACACAATGGATCACGAGGTGATTTGGCATATATCAACAAAGTAAAACTGAACTAAAACTGAATATTTGCACTGTAGTTCATGATAAATGTGAGGTGCAGGAAAAGCTTGAAAATGTGAAACATGTTTCAGTTTGACTTTGGATAACGTGCTGGAACACTGTTTACATTAACATATTCTTACTCTATTTGATCATAGAAATGTATAATCTGAACAAATTGAAAATAAAGGTGGCATATACAGCATATTTCTCTCCTATAACTGATTGTCATCATGGGGGGAAAGGCCTCTCAGCATGGTGAAACGGACGCATCAGCTATATGCTAAGCTGCTGCTAATGCTAGTGTACCGCACAGATGAATGGAAGGAGAGCCAAGGAGGGAAAGAGAGGATGAATAATGAAAGACGAAACTAAGAGGGAGGTTTTATGTGTGGCTGTAAATAAATGAGTTCATTTAAACAAACACTCTTCTAGGCAACACGCTGGTAAACAGAACAAAGCAGTAATACATGAACATGGCGATACAACACAACTATCACATCCAGTAACACAGGCGTGCATGTGACTGTGAACGTTCTGACAACAAAATGGTCACCAACATACTTCTATAGCCTTTTAGCCTAAGTACCACTCCAGCAGAATAGGCCTGTGTTGTCATGGCAACCATATCCCAGCAGGAGAAAGTGTGAGGCGATGGAGAGAGACAGTGAGAGAGTGAGGTGGGAAAGTTGAGGAGTGCAAGCATTAAAGAGCGTTAATAGCAGAAATAGACGGAAAGAGAATGAGCAGATATTTGGTCAGAGGCCAGAAGATTCACAGAAGAAGCTCTTAAAAAAGCAGGGTTTGGTATGGTTACACCATACATATGTCATAATAATAAGAGAAAAAAGGAAAGCGGCTAACAAGACGAGCCTGGAGAAAAGTTCTAGTGGCAAACCCAATAAATTTGGGACAACAGAGCATCCAGATCACGAGTCTGCTTTTTCTAAAGCTGTTGGACAAGCAGGGACAATGAAAAATACACAAGTGTTGAATCCAGGTCCTGATCTCGTGGTAGGGGTCAGCGCTTGATCACCTACAACAGGTCACCCCAACAAATGTGACTGGACATCTTCTCCATGTCAACGAACACTGACTAGCTGAGCAGCCTCCCCCGCATCCTCGACTATCCTCAAACTGGACAAATGCTCGACATGAGCCAGAACATGAGCGCACTTTCACATCATGTGCTACACACTGCCCCCCTTGATCTTCCTGTCCTGTTCCGATCAAATCTGACCGATTTACAACTTAAAACACTCATAAATATTGTGTTTTACATCCAATTGCCTCGAGGCCTAATGACATCCTCCACAGTATGCACCACAACATATAAAAGTGATGAAAACCTCTTTCATTGAATTGTGAGTGTTTTAATCAACATTTCTTCATCTGTGGTGTTCCCGGTTGAAAATAAAAACCGCCATAGGAAACTAGTGGGAATCCACTCGAACTTCCCCATTGGCCCCTGGCACCCTGAATGACCAAATGAAAAACCCACTGAGCTGCATTTGGTGGTGAAAATGCTTGCTACGCTAATTTACGAGCTGTTAAAACTGACCGGGAAAACTAAAGTAACGGGGGGGGGGGGGGGGGGGAATCCCAG
>VUQR01001113.1:0-24651 GCA_015108515.1 Hemichromis elongatus
TCCTCATCCTCATTGTATGTAATCAATCACCCAGCTTCCCAATTTACTGCTGCTTCTCTCTGCATCAATAACACCCCAATCAGAATGAGCAGCAAGAGCGGCGGCAGCCTTGTGCAGAGTGAAAAGCAGCTCTAATTCAGAGTGTTTGTTCTTCCCACTTATAAGTCTCAAAGTGGGCAGGAGATTAAGCCCAACACCAGAGAAGATAAGGCTCTCACAATAAGTCTATCAGGGCACCAGTTGAGCACACTGGCTGATTTGGAAAATGAGGGTGAGAGGTTCAATTAAATGTTTTTTTCCCACCACCTCCCCTCCGCCTCTGCTGCAGTATCGAGAACATTTCTAATCTTTCCTCTCTAAATAATTCACAGCCATTCCTCCTTGTGTGCTGCATTACTTTTATTGACCTTATATATGAGGCAGGTATCAACATCAGTGGGTTCATCTACCCAGAGAGCAATCTAACACTGTGAGAATTGTGGTCACATTGCAACATCCGCCTCACATGCCTGGCTGGCACATAAACTTCTTTGTATTTATCTTCATCCTTCAGGGTCTCTTCAGGCCATAAGAGATCGATGGTTATGAATGCGTATTGTTACTCTCAGATATCCACAGCTGGGGCAGTAAATTAAAGCCCCACCCTGACACTTGTGGAATAACCACAGACTGACTCGCTGAATTGGAATTTTTTTTCTTTGGCTTCTGAAACGAATGGATTCCTGATGCAAAAGGAAAAGAAATGGTTTGTTTTGATGTTGGGGAGAAACAAAGAAATCAACTTTATTTTATAAATGGACCTTGATGATAGCTTTCAATAAACAAAAAGTGTTAATTCCACATCAAAAGCAGTTTAGGTGAAATTCATTTAAAGTTACTGCAGTAGATGAACACACAGTACAAACACATTCTCTGAAATCACACACTGAAGTGGGTTGCATTTAATCTACAAAGTAGCTTCAGTTATTTAGCAACAATCAGTTTCATCAACTCAAATATGGGAGAAAATTTCAAGTAAAGCCACATTAGTTTTTACAGTGTAGATGTAGATTCATATTAATTAGTAACTGTCTTCAGCCATGGGTGGAGGTTTTGTTTGCACATTAGGAGGTTGGGCATTAAGCGAGGACCAGAGGGATGCTTACCCTGGAAACCCTCTGCAGAATTTTGCTCCCTTGAATGCTTCATTTATCTTTTGTGTTTACTTTGCTATAAATGTTATTTATGCAAAAGTAAACACAAAAATCTGCAGTTACTGTGCTGGCAGTTATATTTTTGTCCCTTGCATCACTCCTAAGCTCATAAAATCTACATTTCCAGTACAGAATAATCAGCAGATCATTTTCTCACCCACTTGTTTCTCCTATAAGACATCATTGTATAGTGACAGATCCCAATCACAGCTTTCTGTCTGCTTTAGATAAATTCTTTTGTCTAATGATCAGTCAGAAGTGATGGGCGGTTGGTTTATAGCTGCATTTCTAGCAATTACAGGGTGCTGTATTTAGCTTTATATCACAACTGCAGCCTGCATTGTTAAGCTTTTCCTTTTCTCTTAGTTACTGTGAGGTTTACCTCTCTGGGGTGGAAACGTTTAAAGCATGTGTCAGAAGAGAGACTTGACACAAACTACTGTACAACGTGAAAGGGATGGGAGCATGCTGCTGTTCTAAAAAACTGGCATACAGTAGATTTCACACTCACTCAGGCAGGTCTGAACATGCAAATACGATAAATGTATTTTTAGAAATAACATGACGTAAACTTTGCTATGGAATGCCAAGACTGACATAATGAATTAATTAAATACACCATTAAATAATTAATTAAATGTGGCAATAATTAATTAAAATTGTTAATTAATTGTAAATAGTTTTAACACATTTAATCAATTAATTAATTGTGTATTTAATTAATTCATTATGTCAGTCCTTTCATTCCATACTTTGCAGGGATCTCATTATTAAACTAAACATCTTGAAATCCACTTAGAAGGTGCATTTAATGTTTTGCTCTTTTTAAAACTGCAGTAGAACAAACAGATTTCAGCCAGGGCAGCTCAAAAGAAGGCTTCTGTTTTTATCTGCAGTCATTTATGTGTCTCTGTTCTGGATTAGACATGCGTGTGGATGTGCATAAGTCAGCGAGTGCAGTAGAAAAGCTGCAGCGCAGAACAGAGCAGGCGTTAGTGACAAGAGATGTGACGGTGATTGTGTCAAAGACAGCAAAGAAGGAGGCACTCTGGTCAAGATGGGTTGCAAAGCGACAGTTGAACATCAACTATGGGTGGGTTAAAAGAGCATAAATAGCCTACCATATTTAAGTAACTGGCAGGATGTGAAGGACTTATGCTATATAAATGTGGTAGTTTGTACATCTGTGGTTACATTGCAAAGCAAAGCTGCTAAATAACAAGGCTCCAAGTTTACACTTCTGATCTTGGTAATTTACCTACACACATATGCCACACATGTATACTGCACAGGCCCAAGTATGTGGCCTATTTTGGTTTGGCATACATCTTTCATTCACTTGCACCTTTTTTTTCTTATTTTGAATTCTTTGTATGGTTTTCCTTTAAATTTACATTCTGCACATGAGTGACCTGTTTTTAGCACTTGTCTGAGGAGTTGTTTAACAGATAGAGCCACTGTTACACCAACTGCACAGAATTAAAACAACATCTGACATGCTTCATTTCAAAATAATCCTTCTGGACCCGTGAGAGCAGTTCAGTTCAGACACGGTGCTGCTTATGTGGAATATCTGTAGCTGCACCTTGGCTATGCTTAGACACTCTCTGCTCGCCAGATGATTCAAAGTGGCACTCTGCTGAGCTCACCCTGTCTTGCGATGAGTTATCTTGAAGTGGATCTCATGAGCATTAAATGAACACTTGTTTTTAGAGGGAATCCAGCAAGTCGCCTTGGGCACTGAGCAAAAGTGGAAAAACCGGAGAGCGAGACAAGAGACATGCTGCTGCTGAGAAGCTGTGCACAGTATACACAGTAAAAGAGCTGGGACTTTCTAACATTGTACCCATTTCTACAATATTGTATCTTGAGGAAGAAATTAGAATCTTGTTCCCTTGGGGTGTTTACATAGTGATGTTGTCTGGCATAACATGATTGCAGTATTTAGAGCTAATAATTGGAACATTTTGAAGAAACCTGTTGAGGTGAAACAAAAAGCATGCATGCACTGTGAGTACAAAGGATTTGAAGCATCCGTCCTCCTGATAATGAGAAGCTGCATCTTGATAAAATCCTGGTCTCTTTGTAAACAGTTCCTACCTTTGTCCTCTCACCAGGTTACTCCTTTAAAACAGCATATACAGATGAGAACAAAGTTATTAGGCACCATATGAAATTTAAAGCTTCTGTCAAAAGTTTATCGAGTGCGTTTTTTAGCACAGCGAGGGATTTTTAATACAGCATTTTTAAACATACTCGCTTCCATTAGAAATTTCTGTTTGCATACAAGAACAGCATTATTTTAGAAAAAGCAAAAATTATTAGCCCCCTGAAAAACGGACCCTTTTTTTGAGCCATAGCAAAAACTTTGAAGCGCTCAAAGCTTGTAAAAGCAAGTTAAAACTGAGGTTTTTCTTCCTATTTTACACATAGTATAAAAACTCAGCAAGAATTTGAGTTGTCTCTTTAGAAAGCATGATGCAAAAAACAAAAGAAATCAGTTTAGACTTGAGAAGAAATCAGGAGACAGATGTACAAAGTTATCACAGCATTTCAAGACCTGGAGTGAGAATATCAATAAATCAAAGAGGGTCCCAACGTTTAGAACAAGCCTGGCAAAAAGAAAACTAGTGAGAGATGGGTATAAAGACCCCAGAAAAACTGCCCAGACACCAGTGAGCAACTTAGCCAAGTTTGAGATTGTTGTCTCAAAGAAGACAATTGCTACAACCCTGCACATGATTGGACTGCAAGGTTACAGACCAAGACAATCTCCACCTCTGCAGAAGAGACACCTGTATACCGCAAGTGTGTCCTTTGGTCACATATATTATATTATATATTATTATTATTATTATTATAATAGGAATCTTGTCAAGGTGGATGGAATCGTGAGATAAGAAGGATTTGTGAAAACTTTAAAGGAAAACCTCCATCTGCATCAAAGCTGATTTAAGGAGGCTAATAATTAGTTTTTTGGTTTTTGTGAAATAATTTTGTTTTTTTGCACAAAATAAAATAATGTGAGGATTCAAAACTATAACTAGGATGTTTGGAAAAATACTTGCTGTATTGAAAAGAACTTGGGAAATAATAAAAAAAATATGAAATTTTCATGGGGGGTTAATGATTTTGTCCTCATCTGTATATCACAGATGTAGAGAGTGTATAGTGACACCAGGAGAGTACGAGCACACTAATAAAGATCACATCAAACAGGAGCATGGTTTCAAATCCTTGGAATAGCTGTATTGATCTGTAATGCTCTCTGTCTGCACTCTGGCTTTATTAACTCCCGACAGCGGAAGAATGGAATGAAGCCCGAGCCGCAGTCATATGAGGTTACCCAATATCGGTTAGGCTCAGTGCATATAATGGGTGGTTAATGTCATTCTCAGTTAATCCTTTGTCATGTGACTAACCAGAGAGGTTTTAGAGACAAAATAAAGACCATAAACATCTGCGGAACATGAAAAAGGAAGTTTGTTGAATCTAAAATATGAGCTTTAATATTTGATTGATTCTTACTTGGTGAACTTTAGGTTTCAATTAGTAGTTGGACTGTATCGTGTCTCCTGGTGCCTCGATGCTGGCTCAGTTTACAGTGTGATTTATAGATTTCCAGTGGCAAACACCTTGACCGAATGTTTAATTCAACACAGAAATCCCTAAGGGAAGCTCTTGTAATAGCTATTAGTTGCTGGTTCCAATTAGAGAACACAGAAGTAAATGAGAACACCATTGAATTAGTTTCAGTAAATTGGGGTTCAAACAGTGAATTCCCCTACTTTTACTTAGTGTTTATGTGACGCTTTTGAAAATTATTGCTCAATGAAATGTTAAGACCTTGGCTAACACTTAATTGACAGTAATTTTACATGATAGTGAACTACAAGTTTTCTTAGTGGGCTTTCAAATAGAAAGACACTAGCTGCCCTGTAGCAAACAGAGACCTTGGAATGCCAGTAAATGTCAGTCACTTTGAGTGATGACAGGCAACATATCTATTAGTGACGACCCTGACGCAGCCGCTAAGTTAATGGGACATCCAGTAAAATCTCACTATTAGATGTCAGTAGATTGTAGATTGCAATTAGTTTAATTCTGGTTTTGTACCTCTTCCAATTCAAGTTCATAATCCCAGCTATGGTGGCTGCTGAAGGACAAACAACTCTGGCCGCCGTTCATCTGTAGTGAGTTCAGGCTGTAAGCCTGCTGTTTACCTCAGCTGTCAATATGACTGCAGCATCGATATCCTGAGTGCCACATCTATTTGATATAGAGAAAGCTTTAAATTTCGTTGAAAGGAGTCCAATATGAGTCCATGTGATCACTTTCGCGTGATGACAATGATACTGGGGTTAGTTATTGAGGATTTTTTTTTTAGCACTGTTAGCTGCTGTTAAGCATTGTTAGCTGGCATTAGTAACACTTTCTTTGAAGTGGATATAATATTTTTAAACTCAGACACTTAGGGAATAAATTCTCATACAATGAAAGAATTTTATCAAGCTGTTTATCAGAGGGAATGTGTGATTTTTAGGGCACTCAGCCTAACACTTATCAACGGGAGGGTGCGTGTCTAATCTGTTGACAATAAGCAATCGCATAGGAAGGGAAAGACATAATCAGAAAGAGACAATGAAAATAAATGCAGAAATGTTAGATGGTCACACATAGCTTGAAAGAGCTATTTGTGAAATTTAAATCTTTGAATGAAAAAACAAACAAACATATGTGGCTGACTCTAACCACATACATAAAATGTGATTAGGGGAAGGTGATGTCCAACTTGGCAATGGTCCAAAGGGGCATCGTGGTGGCTTCCACGAACAGCCTGCTCGTATGTATTTGTAATGGAATAAGTCCAAGTAACATGTACAATATATAAAATAGTCATAATAGTCATATATTGTATAAAAGAGCTATTTGTAATCTTTAAAGGTAAACCTAAAGTAAGTCACGAGACGTACTACATATGTGGTCTGTCTTTAGCCACATACTTAAAAAAATTAATTCTATGATTACATTAATTTCCTTCAGGATTAATAAAGTATTTTTGATTCTGATTCTGATTCTTAATTACACAGTAATCAATGTATGTTTGAGTACTACATTTTTTTCTATTAAAAAATCTCAAAAAATAATTCTAACTTTAAACTTATTTAAAGTTTTATGCAATTAATTGACATTAAAAACTTAGGTCTCAAATGTATAGTATGAGGAAATAAACATTCTAATTTTTTGAGCAGTTAGATTAGCAAACTAAAAAGGGGTTTGGCTGTTTTTCACTAGCCAAAACAAGCAAACCATCTAGTAGAGATGCACCTTTCTAATAAGCTAGCTAGCCACTGAACGTTAGCTGAAAATGTAAAACCTTCAAAAAAAAAGAAGTAATTTATCAAAGAGATGATTCAACATAGGCTGCCGTGTAGTACTCAAGGTTTGTCTGCCTGTTAGTGACTTCTTTAAATAGACACATACTCTTACTATAGATGTGCTATGTTACCATTAGGTTTTTCTCATACTTTACATATTCCACTGTAATGAATATTTCATCTCTGGGTTGGTTTGCTTGCATGATTCTAAGCAAAAACATTCAATTAATGGCAATAAAACATGCTAGCGATGAAAAAAGGAATTAATGGCATCAGAAGCTAATGAAAATATCAGAGACAGAGAGCCTTGTGGGTAATTGAATACATGCTGAGTTTGTTCGTGCACTACAAACGAGCTCCTTCCAACGCCTGAAAAAAAATCTAAGTAAAGTAGGATCAATATTCCTCTCTCATGGGGAGCCATAGTGGAAAGACTAATTGAGTTGAATTGTGCTGACAGTTACAGTAACTCACCTAATTACAGTGGTAAAATGCAATACGGCGACTGATATCTGCATGTTGAGCACCGTGCTAAATTACTGTCAAAGGATTCATCGGCTACCACTTTTTTAAAGCTAACCATTGCAGTGTGGTAATGTGTAGTGCAGAGCTTAAATATGAAATCAGTCGGGCTTGTGTAAAGCTAAAACCCATCCACCAGATAATGTGCACCAAAATGCAGGGATCCATTTTTATCATTTCAGACAAGCCTAAAAGAGAATTACATACTCGTTGGGTGAAATCAGTTCTGGGGATTCAGTGATTTTCTTCTGTTGGTAAAGGGAACGTGTGGAGTGTCACAAGCACCCTGTCCTGATCCCTATCTCTTTGGTAAATCTTTTTGGATACGAGACAGGCTGTCAACTCTTTGAAGCAACCTTTGCAATTTCATGGTGGCAGATTAAAGAGACAGGAAGTCAGTGATGTAAGATACTGACCTACTGGCTGCCTGGACACAATAAATGAGGCATTAGAAGGAAGCACTCTAAAACATAAACGCCAAGTGTGCTTGTAGTAGTTTATTCACAGTGTGGAGTGTTTACTAGCTAACAGCGAAATGACGCCAAAACACAGTCATTTTTGGTTATAAGGAAAAGGACGTTTATATGTGATAACCAATAGGGCCTTGTGCCTGGAAAGTCTGTCAGACCAACATGGATCAATTTCAAAACAGTCTTTTCTTACATGAATTCGCTTTGTTTTTCATGTCTTTAGTGTGGGAACATGATAAATGGGAAGTCACAGCAAAGAATGCAGAAAGGCTCAGGTTACATGGATTGATTTGGTTGTATTTGATTCCTGCAAAATTATTAAATCAGATCAGTTGAGGAGATTTTTCTTTGTACCACATGAATGTAAGGGAACCAAATGCAAAACGACAGGGCCAAGAATCTTCTCAATTTCTCTAATGTTACATTGAGTGCACCCTTATGATTTCATAATGTTGGCTCAGAGGGAACCCAACATATGAGACGCCACCGTGCTGCTGCAGTTCAACAAACTTTTTATAATGAAAATACAGTTACTTACAAACTTACAAACGCACTGAAATAATGAGATGAGAGCCCTCGCTCCAACAAAGAAAAGAGGAAGAAGGCAATTAAAGAACCACACAAAAGGCCACTGGATTCTGGCTTTTACCTAAATTAATATTAGTAAGCTAAACTAATAAATCCAAAACTGAAAACAGGACTGGCAGTATCTCCCAACTCAACTTATAATTAATAAACAAAATTGCAAAAGCAACAGAAAGAAAAAGTTGATGGGAGTGAGGGAAGAAGAGAGAGGGACCAAGAAGCCAACTGTCAACCTGTGCATGTATGTCCTCAGTCACATACCAGATACGCTGTGATCAGATCCTTCATAGAAATGTTAAACAAGTACTATTGGGTTGTTATTAGTGTCTGCTCACCAAAACTAATTTTAAACCCTTGGGTTTGCTTGCTAGCTTTTATTTTTCTCTACAACCTAATGACACATTACGGCAGAATTTATTATTTGTCACATTAAATATGTAAATTACAAATTAGTGCAGTCAGTGACTGTTCCCATGGAATATGCACTGGAGTTCAATAAAGTAGTTCTTCTACAAAGAGTTTCACTGAAATGCTCTGAAGTTGAGAAAACTGGTAGAAACACTTTCTGTCCCTCATTCTGTTGTTCAAGCTATGATGAGTATTAAAGGTAACTGTGATATTATATGTTTACAACAGAGAAATGAAACTTAAACATAAAACCTAATTGTGTAATGTGTAACTGTGTAATTCTAAAGGTGTGGTCTCTTTTGCATTTTGAGGGTATTTGTAAGAAAACAAGACACAAGATAAATATTACTAGAGGTAAAACCTATAGATATTTTATTAGATGCGTGCATGTATGATACATTTTAGCTGAGCGCTCCATATTGATTTGTGTCTAGTGCATCAAACTGATGTTGTTGGTGTGCTTCCTATGATGCCTTCAGGTTTTCAGAGCATTGCAATCACAAGCAGAGATGGAATGTTGTTTGCGTGCAGCGCAAGCACTCCTCAGTAAAGCTACGTGAACATGGCAGGATGTGAATTGTGCTACTTTAGTGAATGATACAAACATAACAGAGACCCACTTATTTAAGACCTTTACATGAGGGCTGCTGGTATTTAATATATGTGGCTACACAGAAGAATGGGAACTAGGAACTACAGGTTGCACCCAGTAAGTAAGGGAGCTTATGTTAGTGCAGAAAAGATTAGTCCAGTAATTGATCAGCAGTAGACGTTAATTAACTAATTTAATGCTCAGTGAATGCAGTAAGTCATTCATCAAGCAGATCTGGCAAACCATTACTAAAAGCTCATTCATGACCATGAAATAGGCTTTGGAAAAAGAAAAGAAAATCTTAACTCAGGGACCATTTACTGGATGTTTGCTGTTTAGCCCTAATGCAAACTGACTGGCTGAGGAATTGGACTAGTGTGTAACACAAGTCGTTTGAAGATGTCCTCTTGGTTTGAGATTTGTATTGATTTGTAAAAATCCACTCATCAAATTCAAGTAATCAACTGAAATAACAAAATCTGTTGCTTTATAAGTGTTGCAAGTTGTTACAAATCCCATCGCTGCTGATTGCTGCAAGTTCCTTATTCATGTCTGAGGTTCTCAGGTTCACTTCCGAAGGGCTTTCTACCCCTTTGTAATTAGGAGAAACATTATATTTCGATAGAGATGACAGCCATTTCTAACAATTTGGACCATTTCATCATCTCACTGGGGCTTTCTACATGAATTGCAGCCTTACGGTGAGGTTGTGATTAAAAGGATAGTTCAAAACCGCTGCAGCATTGCCTCTGCAGATTATTACCATCCATTATTCATGAACTTTGTGACGATTTATTCATGTATCGTGATGAGACCCAGCCCCATCACTCAAGTGAAAGGAAAAAAAAGTACTCCTCTCACTGCACAATCCACAGCCAATAAATGACAACGCTTTTAAATGGCTTGCTGTGCCTATGAAGTTGTGCTAATCCTCTCGTAAAGATAAGACAACGTGAAGTGATGTGATGAAACTTTAATGAACCCTGTGGGAAAACATGATTACAGTTTGCATTGCAGCAGCCAATGAGATGCAAATAGAGCAATACAGAAGTTAAAGAAACAGCATAAGCAGCCATGTTGATCACTCAGCATCGGGTCAAGCCTAAAGTGTTGCATCCCAATAAGTCCTGCTTTGTTGTGAGTATTTGAGAGGTGAACCCTGTCCTTTCATTCACATGTTTTAAGATGCCTTTTGATTTGTGCACAGCTGTCACGCTTGAGGGAGTCAACAGAAGCGAAGTGAATTGTCCTGCAGATATAAGGCTTAAGGGAGCCAGTATACCACTGGTGCTCAATGGAGACCAAATTCCATTTTTATTTGGCTGAATCACATAAAATCTAACACGATAGAGGCTGCTGAGCCAGTGACAGCTCACTGCTTGGAATTAATGATGAAAGCCTCACAATGTAGTGCTGATTTTGAATGTGAAAATCAAACGCATGTTGCAGTTGCATCTTATTAGTTACTAAAAGTGGATGTCTTTAGCCCCCCTACCAGATACAGTCAGGAAAAAAATTATTTTAAACCCTGCTGATTGGTAAGTCTGCCCTAACTAACAATGAAATTAATGTTTATTTGAACAGCAAGACACAGAACAATGACAAAAAAAAAAATCCAGAAAAATGCATTTCAAATAAGTTATAAATTTATTTGCATTTTCATTAAGGAAATAAGTATTCGATCCTGTATCAGTCCCCATGGTTTCTGGCTACACAAGACTGGAATGGGCTACAAGACCATGGTCAAGCAACTTTGTGAGAAGGTGACAACAATTTTTGTGATTATTCATCAATGGGGAGAACTATAAAATAACTGCTAACTTCCTTGGTCTTGAGGTCCATGCAAGATCTCACCTCGTGGTGTTTCAATGATAATAAGAACAGTGTTGAACCAGAACTATTTAGGAGAACTTGTCAATGATCTCAAGGCAGCTGGGACCATATTCATCAAGAAAACATTTGGTAACACACTACACCATGAAGGAATGAAATCCTGCAAGGTCCGCGTTCTCAAGAAAGCACATGCACAGGCCTGTTTGAAGTTTGCCACTGAACATCTCAATGATTCAAAGGAGGATTGGGGGAAAGTGCTGTGGTCAGATGAGACCAACATCAATCTATTTGCAATCAACCCAACTCGCCATGTTTGGAGGAGGATGAATGCTGCCTATGACTCCAAGAACACCGTCCCACTGTCAAACACTGAGGTGGAAACATTATGTTTCGGGGTTGTTTTTCTGCTAATGGGACAGGACAACTGCATGCATCAAAGGGAGGATGAATGGGTCCATGTACCATCAAATCTTTGGTGAGAACCTCCTTTCCTCAGCCAGGGCATTGAAAATGGATTGTGGGCGGGTATTCCAGTATGACATGACACAGCCAAGGCAACAAAGGATTGGCCCAAGAAGAAGCATATTAAAGTCTTGTTGTACTGTAGACCTTAATCTCAAAGAAATATGTGAAGGGAGCTGAAGGTTACAGTTGCCAAACATCAGCCACGAAACATTAATGACTTTGGGAGGCTCTCCAAATAAAAGTGGGACAAAATCCCCCCTGAGATGTGTACAAAACTTGTGGCAAACTACAAGACACATTTGACCTCTGTGATTGCCAACAAATTTTTTGTCACTAGTGCTAAAGCACGTTTTGCAAAGGGGTCACATACCCCCATTTCTATGGTAGCAGGCAAACTTACCAAATCAGCTGGGGTTCAAATCATTTTTTCCCTGATCACATGTTCCCCTGGTGTGATGGAAGGAAAAAAGTTCCTTTTGAACAGGAAGAAACCTCTGGCTGAACCAGGTTTGGATAGAATGGAATGTTTGAAGGTGTGGTTACCCTCCTGTAGGCAAAAAGCTGTTATTATCAGGAACAATAATGTAAAAGTAGCCCATGTGAACATGGTAGAATGCCGTCACGTCTCTGAAACAGGCAATCTTTGGCTAATGAAACAGCTTCAAAAAGCAGATGACTTTTCTCCATCAAAAGAATAATTCATACTTGCACTTAAGGGGGACGGAATCTCTCACCTGGCAGAGGTGATTAGCATTCATCCTGGGTTCAAAACCGGACCTAACCTCACCTCATCTTTACCGTCTAATCACTGTACTTGTTATTCCAGACAAACCTTTTTCATGGATTACTTTAAAAATGTTATTTAATTTGTCTATTTATAGGGAGGACATTACTATGCCAGCCCGAATCAACTTTCATCTTCACTCCTTTGGCAAGATGTTTTCCAGCCAATTAAGCTTAGAGTTAAGTCACATGAGCAGGATAAAAGCAGCGATACAAAGAGCATTTTTTTTCTCACACTAAAAAGTAATGTCATGCTGCACACACTCATAAGGTACAATTTATCCCACAGTGTTTCATAAAATACTTGTAAATACACCCACACAGAGACAAGCCAAAGCACAGCTATTAGGCAAACATTAGAGGACATGGGGCAAGTTGGTAATAAGATAGCAAAACAATAATGACAAAAGATCAAAAATACGTAATTTTAATGTGCACACTGAAGTCACATAACAGCAGGAGCTGTGGTTCAACAGCTTGGGCAATAGGCTTTCAAGTGTGCAGTTAAATTAAATACTAACAAACACACCTTAATAACAAAAGCTTTGAGTCAAATTCTAAAAACTTCTACTGCGTCATTTTTCTAGGTCTTTTCAGAAAAATTGAAATTCAAAATATGCGTCTGTGTGGGAGGACAACAACAGTCACCTCAAGGTGTTTTAAATTGCAAGATAAAGGCCCTAAAGTATGATAAAGAAACACCACAATCAGATGACCCCTCCTATGATTCAATTCAATTTTATTTATATAGCGCCAGATCACAACAACAGTCGCCTCAAGGCGCTTTATATTGTACAATAGTACATACAGAGAAAACCCAACAATCATATGACCCCCTATGAGCAAGCACTTTGGCGACAGTGGGAAGGAAAAACTCCCTTTAAACAGGAAGAAACCTCCGGCAGAACCAGGCTCAGGGAGGGGCGGGGCCATCTGCTGCGACCGGTTGGGGTGAGAGAAGGAAAAAACAGGATAAAGACATGCTGTGGAAGAGAGACAGAGATTAATAACTGGTACGATTCAATTCAGAGAGGTCTATTAACACATAGTGGGTGAGAAAGGTGACTGGAAAGGAAAAACTCAATGCATCATGGGAATCCCCCTGCAGCCTACGTCTATTGCATCATGACTAAGGGAGGATTCAGGGTTACCTGGTCCAGCCCTAACTATATGCTTTGCACTTTGCGACAGTAGGAAGAAAAAACTCCCTTTTTAACAGTATTAGGGATTAGGTAAGGGCTCTTACCGTCTCACTGTTCACTGCGGCACAATGATGCGTTTGAAGCCCCACAAGCAGGTGCTGTTTGTGTCCTGATTCTACTCCTGATGAGCAATGCTTGCCTTAAAGGTGATGTGCTACATTCTGTGCCCAGGCTCTGCTGTAAACCTCTGGACTTCTCGCATGTCTCTGTGTTTAATCAGAGGACTCAGTCAGCACATGGCCAGCCCCGACCTTGTCCTGTCAGATACTCTCATTCTCAAACAGACTCGCTGTGACAGGCCGGTGTTAGTGAAGGGAGCATCCCAAAAACCCTCTGGCTGGGCCATCCAGCACCCACTGATGCTTAGCTGTATGGCAGTGCTGAAATAGGGAAATCTTATGAACCACACTGTAGATGACTGTTTCATTATATTCTTTTTTTTTTTTTTTTTTTAAAGATCTCAGTGCACGCCACCACATGTCTGTATGATCAATTTGTATAATTAAACTAGTCTATGTTGTTGCTTAACCCTGTAGCTATTGTCGTAGCCTTTGTAGTCGCTATGCATTTTGTGTCATTGTTTTCATAAACGTGTAGTCATTATCTTTGTTTTTGTATTGATGACAATCTCAACTGATTTTTCCTTTTAGTAACTTTGTTACCGTTGTTGTGTTGTCATTTACCCTTCTACTTTGTGTCACTTTGTGTCTATTTCCAGTCACTGTGCATCAGTTTGTAGTCATTTATGTCTCCTTATGATTTTTTTTTTTGTCATTTCTATTTCGTTTTAGTCGCTTTTGTGTCTTACTGTAGTCATTTTTATGACTGTGGCCTGTAATTACATCTGGCTGTTGCTCAAATCTTGCTCCTCCCCCTGCCCCCACAAACTGAAAGGATATTGTTGTTGATGAAAAGAGAGCTGTTTAGTTTTGATCTCGTTTTTCCAGTTTGGACTGTATTCGCAAGTGAGCCACCTGACACAGTCGGCTCAGTGCTTGTGATATTGTTTATCTTCATCTTTTTGTTGAAGATTACTACTAATGCTTTCATCCGCAGGGTGAGGGGAGGAATATTGACATTAGCACGATTTAAGATGTTGATTAAGCCAAGTTATTCTGTCTTGTAATAGAGTTTGGTGTTGTTTATGCGCTCAGAGTCTTATTTCCCAGGGGAACAACCTGATCAGTGCCATTGTCTTCATGTATTGATGTAAATATCTCCTTTTAAATTTTCTTATCTTAATGTTTTCTTTTTATTAATCCATTTAGAATTTATTACATTGGTTGAATGAATGAATTTTAAAAGTATTACTTGCATTTGCATGCAAAAGAATAAAACTGCTTTTGGATTAATTTGGGTGTAAAGATCCTGGTTGAAAGACTTTTGTCAGCCAGCCAGTTCAATTAATGCACCCGAGTTTGTTTATTACTGTTACAAGTACAATTTCTTCTCCCCCAGGACTAAAGTAGCACAAAATACCTCCTCCTGGAAACTGAGCTTTTGTTAAGAGAAGCTTACAATATTCCTTTCTGTAAATGAAAAGATTCTTTGTCTTTTTGTGTGTATCAGAGATGGACTCCTTGCGTATTTTGCTCTACTCGCTCATCTTCCTGCTCAGCGTCTTCGGCAACCTCCTGATCATCTTGGTCCTGATGCTGAACAAGCGCATGCGGACGGTCACCAACTCCTTCCTGCTATCACTGGCGGTCAGCGACCTGATGATGGCCATTTTCTGTATGCCCTTTACACTCATCCCCAACATGCTGGAGGACTTCATCTTTGGAGCCACCATGTGCAAGACTGTCACCTACTTAATGGGTGAGCATGAATCTTTTGATACCAAACCTGAGCTGAATTATACACTTTTAGTATATAAGACATTTAAAGAGATCCACTTCCTGTGCTGTTTTTCATAGAAGGAATCATCTGATCAGCTGTAACTTTTTTTAGGAGTTATCAGGTCAAGTCATGCTAAGATATCTTAGTTCTTGACTGGTTCAAGTCTTTAAAATACTTTTGTCAAAAAGCACTCCGGTTTGTTTGCAGGGACTATTTTAGGGTCTTTATCTTACAGGACAACGTGCATGTAGCAACTGTTTTTATAAACTGGTGCTATGTAAATGGAATGGACTTAAACTGAACTGTAAAGCTACCCCACTTAATGCTTTAGCCATGAATTGGGAGATAGAGCAAGTTGTCTGCTACTTGGAAGGTCAGCGGTTTATTCCCCAGCTCCTCCAGGGTACATTTTGGGCAAGATACTAACCCCCAGACTAGGCCTGATGTTTGAATGTTTTTGTGTGAATGCGTGAATGTGGTTTGTAGTCTAAAAAGTGTTTGAGTGCTCAGAGTTGAAAGGCACTACATAAGTACAAGTTAATTTACAATTCAGGACTATAGAAAAGGAGCCCAATGTTAGTGTGACACCTGTTAATCAGGGGATGAAGTGGGCCTAGATGATCCTGAAGGGCATCTGACACCTTTATTAAGAGTTACTAAATCAGCCAGTTTATTGTATAATATCCGTATTCCCTCGGACCAATGCCATGCACTTACTCAGCCAACAAATCAGAAAGTAATCTCACCCCGCACTCTCACCTGCATACTCAACAGTTCCTTTTTTTCTCCTTCTCACCCCTGCCATGTGTTAATTCATACATACACCAATAAAATTGTGATCAAGTAGCTCAAGCAGGGTAAAGACAGAGTGGCTTTATTTTCCAGGAAAGGAAGATGTATGAATGAGAGGACAGGAGGAGATACTGTATACAGATTTCTATGTCTGTTTCTTCTGTTACAGGAGGACTTCAGGCCGTCGATTCACACAACAGAATTTTGATTGAGTTTAAAATGGTGACAGAAAGTTAGGTTAATAACACAGCGTGAAAAGCTGTGGTATAAACAATTCATGAATTCAATTACTTTATGGAAATGAAAATTTAAGTATTACATTCAACAAAGAGACTATTTATTTATTTTTGCATATGGAATGAGAAAAGTAAAAAAAAGGTCACTTTAGTACTGAGATAAATCATCTGAGTTCTGTGGACTTAGTTCATTATTTCAGAAATCTTACACAACAAGCATAACCAGAACATTAATGTGATTATTATCATGTTCTCTTTTTGTCTTTTTAAATATATGAGATCCAGCTGGTCCTTTAGCGATTGGACTTTATGTGTTTTGTTCTTCTAAAAGAGGAATCTGTCCTTCTTTTGTGACTCACACCTGATCGGACACTGTGATCCCCACTTTAGAGTCCTGCCTAAAATTGCTTGATATTTAACAAGGGTCTGTCTCGCAAAGAGGCTTTTCCCTGGCATTCTTTTTGCCTGTCAGAAGGTAACCATCACATTGAAAGTGCTCGAACAGTCACACGTCTTCAGGAGTGTGACTTAGCGATGAGCTGGCTTTCATCAGGCCAGAGTTGAGGTGCCACGTGAGGCCTGAGTCAGACTGAAAGCGAAAGAGAGTGCCAGGAAACTGAGATCGACTGCAGTACTTTGTCTGTTTGCTCCACTTTGAGCTTTTGAATGGTTGAGAAACAATATCGAACGGTCAGGATCGCAATCCTATTATTGTTTCAGAAATGCAACGGACCATCTGCGAGGGCAGGCTTGCTGAATCTCCTTTTCAATTACTGGGCTCTCTCAGCTGTGATAAGGAGGAAGAGAGCAGGGGAGGGTGGCAGCTGCCTTGGACTTAAATTACATAAACTTTATGTTTTTTTTTTGGTCACTTTTTTACAATTTTATGCTTGTTTTAGTTAAGCTACAAAGTAGTTTGATAATGAATGGGTCATTGTGAAACGATGAAGCACTGGACCACAGAAATTAGCATGGTGTCTTCTACTGCAGATGTGATAAATGATAATTCCTGGCTGCATCTATGCAAAAAACCCCAAAAAACTGTCACAGCATTTCATTTTCTCCTTATGACATGATTAAGATCTCTTATTCTCTCTATTCTCTCATCTCTTATTCATACACTATATAGCCAAAAGTATTGCTGCCTATATACTCATGTGAAATCGAGTGACATCCCATATTTAATCCAATGGTTTAGCGTGATATCAGCCCAACCTTTGCAGCTATAACAGCTTCAGCTCTTCTGGGAAGGCTTTCCACAAGGTTTGGGAGTGTGTTTATGGGAATTCCAGAAGCACATTTATGAGGTCAGACACTGATGTTGAACAAGACGTGGCTCACAGTCTGTGCTCAAACTTTCCCCAAAGGTGTTCCATCAGTTTAAGGTCAGGACTCTGTACAGGTCAGTCAAGTTCATCCACACCAAAGTCAATACATCTCCACTCCACTCCAGTGGCAGCATGCTTAATACCAGTTGGTGACCTCTGCACAGCAGATGCCCCTCAGCATCGGCTGACCCCGCTCTGTAATTTTACATGGCCTAGCACTTTGCGGCTGAGTTGCAGTCCTTCCCAATTTCTCCGAGTTTGTTACAATTCCACTAACAGTGGACTGTGAAATAGTTAGTGATGCGGAAATTTTACGACTTGTGACAGTTTCATAACAGTATTCACTGAGCTTCTGAGAACAATCCAATCTTTCACAAGTGTTTGTAGAAGCAGCTTGCATGCCTAGATGCTTTTTTAATACACATGTGGCAATGGAAGTGATTGGAACACTGGATTCAATGATTTGGATGGGTGACTTAATAGAAGCAAAACTACAGGATAGTTCAGGGCCACTGGCTTCAAGTCCAGCTATCTAAACCAATTAATCTTTATCAAAAGACTGATGTTAAAATTAGAGCTGAGAGCTGGTTCCACAGGAGAGGAGTGTGATAGCTGAAAGCTCTGCCTCTCATTTTATGTTTGGAAACTGAAGGAAGTGTTTTATTGGATAATGTGACCCTAATAAATGATAACATTAATTCGTCAGAACATTTTATTTCGGGGATGATTTTCATTCCTCTTGGAACTTTTAAAACACCCCAACTCAGCACCAAAACTTTCCATTTAAATCGTGATCTGATCAGATTATTGCCACAGACATATGACTGGCCTGACGAGGAACCAAACTTCAGCATCCTGTCTATATTTTATGCAGTACAATTGAAATCTCAACACTCATAGCCTTGGTCTCATCAGGCAGTGAGATCAGAAACTAGTGAAAGTTAGAAAATGGGCACATCCTCCTCACAATGTTCATCGACAAACATTAACATCTCTTGTCAAACTCCCGACGAGCACCTGATCCATTGCTTCCACGAGCAACATCTTCTATCAGCCAAACCAATCAATAAACAGCATCACTGTGCCTATCCTCAACTATTGATATTGTGACAAACCGATTCAAGGAACTCATCCAATCTTTGCAATGTCATCTGTTAACACACACCCACTAGACATATAATACACCATTCATCCTTCTACTTACCCATTCATCTAAGCATCCACCGATCTGCCCCAGCTCGGTAATCATGTGAATAATAGCCCCTGTGCTGTTTCCATGGCAGTTATGAGATCGATGTTGTAATATTCCGAGAGCGTGCTTTCATGTACGAGCACAATCTTCAATCATATTTATGCATCCATGTTTGTGTTTTTGCTGCTGGTTGTGTGATGCAATTACCTACCAACTTACCAGCTTCTCCTGAGGTGCACTTTGCATAATGCATTAGAGTTTGGGACATTCGTGGCTTACAGTAAACGTCTGAACAGAAACAGCTGGCACATGTAACACACTAATTCCACTGGTACAGTTTTAAGACTTTTGCACTTTTTAAGGCCATCCTTCAGCAGAAAATTAGGTGTTACTAGAATAATCAGGCATGGTTTCACCTGGGGAACGCAAATGTTTTCTCCCAGGCTGAGGTGTGCGGAGAGATCTGAGACACCAAACTTCAGCGCTTCAAAAGCCAGGTTATCAGGCTGCAAGTGTTGACTCGTGTCAGGTTTAATGAAAAAGGAAAAGGATTAGAGCATCTTCATTTGGAGCAGAGCAGAGACAGTGCAGGGGGAAAATGAGAGCATTTGGTTCGATTAGTTGTCTGGTAATTAATTCGTCAGCACCTCATTCAGAACTGCAGCTGAAAATCCTCTCGTCAAACATTTTCCTTACAATTCTGCCAAGTTGCAGAAAGTAAAGCTTTGATCGGTGCATCTGAAAACTCGTATCAAAAGAAGCAATAACCAAGAGACACGACACATGCATTTAATGGAAATATGCCAACTCTGTTTAATATATGCAAAGAAAATGACACACACACACACACACATATATATATATATATATTAGGGGTATAGGAGTGGAGAACAAGAAAAGCTTTATATCAAAAAGGCTCGGAAAATACAGACCTTTGACAATTTTACTTACCGTAAGTACAGGTCCCGCCTCTGTAACTTCTTCAAAATCTCTTTGTCATTTTAAATAAAATTAAAAATTAGAATGACAACATTTTATTATGCTTGAAAATGAGTTTAATGGTTTTGTACAATATTTTGAAAAACATTGGTGAAAATAATAATGATGTAGGTTAGAGGGCAGGACAAGAAATCTGAAGCCATTTTAAAGAGAATGGGTCGCTGAAACACCTCCTACACCTGTGACAGCTCTAACGGTTCTCTGTGTGGATGTGCTGATGCATCTTCAAATTACTTGACTGAGAAAGGCTCTTTCCACACTCATGAGAGAAGTAGGGTTTTTCTCCTGCGTGGATGCGCCGATGTATCTTCAAATTACTTGATTGAGCGAAGCTTCTTCCACACTCATGACAGCAGTTGGGCTTTTCTCCAGTGTGCACGCGTTGATGAACCTTCAAATGTGATAATCTATTGAATCTTTTCCCACATTGCTCACAGAGGTATAGTTTGATGGGAGTTTGCCTGGGAAGATCCGGTTGTTGTTGAATAAAATCCATCCCCTCCTCATCGTGAGGTCTTTTTAGAATATTGAAGGTCGGTATCTAGAGAGAAAGAAGAGACGGACAGAGTAACAAGAATCTACAACCATATTTGATTTGACTTCCTCCTTACAAAGACTGAGAGGTCGTGAAGAAAGTGGAAATAGGAAATGTCAAAAAAATTGTCGTGTGCTTCTTTTATAAACTCCTCCCGACAGGTGAGGGAGGAAAAAAGTGTGTAGTCAGAAGATGTTTTGATGTAGTCAGCATGCTCATTACCCCAACAATATTTTGCATATTAATTATGCATTTTTTAATAACCATTTAAGTGTAACTTAAACAGGCAAGTTACAAGTAAAAAAACAGATCTGATCCCATAATTGTAGGGAAATCACAATTTTGGTGAAAGGTAAATAAGAATACCTGTAATGCGAAACATGCTAAATGCTAAATTAACTGTTCCCCTTTTTTGGCCCTTTAGGAACATTTTTATGTCACTGTGAAGTTGATCTTTGACCTTCACATAAGATAATATTAAGATAAAATAAACCTTTATTAGTCCCACACGTGGGAAATTTGTTAGGTCACAGTAGAAAGTATAAGTTAGGAGCAGCAATAGAATAAGATAAAATCAAATAAAATACTATGTTGCATCAGAAAAATTGCACTTAGTTATATTACACATAAAGGGGACAGAGGGATGGGTAGACATAATTAGTGTTTGAATTTCAAAGTAAAAGCTGAACACGATAAAGAGAGAGTTTAGTAAATTTATCCTTTTTTCTTACTGTGTATCATACATGCCTTCTGCTTGTGTCAGCAGGATATGACATAATAAAAGTAATGGTTAGACTGCAAACAGGAGCCAAAAATGTAAACCCAAAGAAAGCAGAGAGTCATAAAGCTTAGAGGAAGTTTCTGTGAGCTCCGGATCCATTTTGAAACCAATCCAGTGGATTATTTTACAGTGTTGACTTAAATAAAGGATTCTCCTATAGGTTTCTATTCAGCTTTCTTTGAATGTCATGTCTCTTCCTTATCTAATGTGTCAGGTTGCTGCTGTTGCTGTTACTTGGCTCCACAAATTCCTCCATGCTTGAATCAGCTATGACAGCTCTGACAAACATAAAGATAATAAGTTAGAGAAAATGATCCGAATACTGCCGTTAAAAAGAAACACTGATGTTAAGACTTCTCATCCAAACACATAATTGAATAACCACATATTTACCTTTAAGAATTAGCTTGAAAATAAGAAGAAATACTTGTAAGTAGCAATGAGAAAGATAATCAAGTTAGATACTTCAAATTTACAGACATTTCATCTTGTGTGTGTGTGCTGTTTTAAACAAAAACTGGGCCTGAAAATTGACTTCAGTCTAAAATAACACAAAGTACAAAACATTGTAAATGTCCTTTGATTTACTAGAACTACCACTGACCACCAGTTACAACAAAAACAGCTGAAGAAAGTTTTGTTTTTCTTACCCTTAATATGTGAGGGAAGTTTGTTTCGTCCTGCTGAATGCTCGTCTTCACAAGATTCACTGAACTCTGAGAGATGTACTGATGGTTTCCATGCTAGCCACTTTAAAAGGTCACAGAAGTGAATTTAAAATGCATCACCAAGTGTTTAATGAACCACATATCCCAGCAGGCTAACTGCCACTGGTGTTTTTTTCTCCAAACTTTATTTATTCAAAATCATAAATAAAACAAAATAAAAACTGACAAAGAAATCAAAAAACTAATAAAAGAAATAAAACACACTCAAACTCATTATTGACCAAAATCAGTTACATTTACATTTCATTGTATCAGAATATCATACATACAACATATTATATTCAAGATAAACGTGTTAATAGTCCACATACAACGTTAAATAAGATTTTGATACAAAACTCAACCTAAACTCTAACAGATCAATAGATGATGCATTTATAACAGCTCTCTGCACAGCCCTTTCACCCCTGGATCAGCAGATGTAAGGATGTTGTTTGTTGATCTTAGCTCTGCATTTAACACCATAATCCCCCATGAACTGGTTCATAAACTGGCTTTCAAAATGATCAAACATTCAATCAGTTTCAGGAATGTAACTCTTTAAATTCCAGGTGGCTGGTTGTGAACGGTACTGTCATAGGCTAAAATAAGCAAACATAATAAGCCAAAAAAAGAGAGTTTCAGACAGTTTTTCAATTCTCTTTTGGCACGGGTTAGGGGACAGCATGGCCATCCATGCATGCAGATGTGTGGATGAGGTTCAAAACAAGGTGCACTATTATTTTGGGCTGCAGCCGGTAGTCCATGTTTTACTCGTCAGCCTGGCTGGATGATACGAAGCACAGTTAAAACCTGGATAACAAGCCAGCCATTACGAAACCAAAATAGGCAGTGCTACCTGGTTAGGAGGGAGCGAACTTTAAAAATAAGAATGAGAGGACTGTTCACTAGTAAACTCATTATAGGTAGCTTGTGTCCTGTCAAAAACTGAAAAAATGAAAAATACACTACGGAGGCCATTATTATACCTGGGCAGCCTGTGTGGGACAACCATTTCAGTATTGGTTGGAGTTTAATTTTAAGTTCAATTTTCTTTAGAGGTTTCATAAATCGGGCCATCAATGGTGCTGATCTCATCTCAGTGTTGACTTCTAGTGGCTGTAATAAAACAGATGGTCTGACATGTTTTTTTCTCTGAAATCTTGAAAGGGTTGAAGTATTAGGGCCAAACTTTCAGCCTAAGAGCACATTAGTCCGGTCTGAATTTCCTTCTGCTGTCTGTGTATCTTTAACAGCGTCATCAGTTTAAATCACTGAAGGATCAGTGCTGTACATCACCTGAGAGGGCACTTCCTGTCAGTATGGATCTACACAGCCTCACGGCCATCAGTTATTATAAATGTAGGGTTTGAAAGCATCACTCATGCGAACTCGTGACTCTTCAGACCTCAGTAATAACTATAAGCTACTTATCTTCATTAATATGTCCTCACAAAGCCTAAGTACTCATGCAGTTTATGAACGTTTCACTGCTGCATTCATTCATTCCTAAAACCTGCATCTTCCATGTTTGTTGGCTTGGTCCCCAACCATGTGTTTATTTATAACTCATATCCACACACACCCAACATAATGCAAACTTAATACATTTAACTTCAGATGAATTTTACTGCCATCTTAACACCTTTTCTTTGAATCCTGCTGTTTGTTTGCTTTCTAATGCACCTTTGAATGTGCTATATAAATAACACTTGCTTTTGTTCATTTGATTATACTTCTTCTTTGCCCTGCAGTGAAAGAATGAAATATAACAACATTCCTCCCTTTTCGTGTTTCCTTTCTCTGCAATCAGTGTAAGCCCGTGCCGTGGCTGAGCATCGCCGACTTCAAGCAATAACAAAAGAAAACCCCTGTGTGTGATTTGGTCTCTCTCCGTGTCTGTGCTTAGCACTTGAAAGAGACATGTGGGCGTGAGAGACTTACAGTGTGAGACGACTTTTGGTGTCTGTGCTCTGTGTTAAGATTTGCATGTGCTGACTGTGCCACCCACCTCCTTCTGCGCAGACATGTAGTGGACAGTGGACAACAATGATGGCAGTCAGGATTGTTTCATGGAAACAGGCTGGCGGAGTCATAGTCTACAGACCGCAAAGGCTCTTTGACAAAAAATGAAACAGCATATTTAGCACTCTGGTAACAGGTCATACTGCTCTTCTTAATTAATAAAAAATAATCATAGATTTTCATAGACACAATACAGGATACACTGTAAACATACATTATGTTTGCACATTGTACAACATATACAATTCCATTCAATTCAATTCAATTTTATTTATATAGCGCCAGATCACAACAACAGTTGCCTCAAGACGCTTTATATTGTACAATAGTACATACAGAGAAAACCCAACAATCATATGACCCCCTATGAGCAAGCACTTTGGCGACAATGGGAAGGAAAAACTCCCTTTTAACAGGAAGAAACCTCCGGCAGCACCAGGCTCAGGGAGGGGCGGGCCATCTGCTGCGACCGGTTGGGGTGAGAGAAGAAAAGAAGAGGATAAAGATATGCTGTGGAAGAGAGACAGAGATTAGTAGCAGGTACAATTCAATGCAGAGAGGTCTATTAACACAGTGAGTGAGAAAGGTGACTGGAAAGGAAAACTCAATGCATCATGGGAATCCCCCGGCAGCCTACGTCTATTGCAGCATAACTAAGGGAGGTTTCAGGGTCACCTGGTCCAGCCCTAAGTATATGATTTGGCAAAAAGGAAAGTTTTAAGCATAATATTAAAAGTAGAGATAGTGTCTGTCTCCTGAATCCAAACTGGAAGCTGGTTCCATAGA
>VUQR01001117.1:7409-17683 GCA_015108515.1 Hemichromis elongatus
CTGGGGGTGTAAAAAAAAAAAAAGAGTAAAAAAAAAAAAAAAAAAAGACAACAAGATGAAAAATGCTCACTCTTGATCAATTTGATTTTTAATGATAAAATAATGATTAAAGCAGCTTCTGATTTCAAAACTAGAGCACTATGAATGTGGTAGATTCTTCCTTTCTGTCATTCCAAGGTCCAAAAAATCCTGCCTTTGTAAAGAGAAAGTCCGTGGCTTGCCCCATGGGAGCCTGTTGTAAACAAGTGGAAAATAACAGGCTCCTGTCTGGTGTTTGCCAGCCTCTAATGTCTCTGTCCAGTCATCTAGAAGAAAAACAACATGCAGCAGGTTTCTACTGTACAGGGACAGTGACAGGGACAGGAGCAGAGACAGCCAGTACTGAAAGAGGACGGGGGGAGGAAACCTCTCTCTCCGTCTGGTTTCCTTCTACGGGTCAATGCATCTCACATGTGAATGCACACCTGACATATTTTTACTCGGCCTTTTCTTCTCAGTTTCCCTTCCTTTATTTGTAACAAGTTATGCTTATTAATCTGCATCATAGGTGTGAATCAGGTTATTTACTTTCCTAATTATGCCTTCACCTGTCCTTTCTCTCTGCAGGATGCATTTGAAGTGCTGGCAGAGAGCCATGAATTCAATGACATGGAGGGTCCGTGCCTGGCCTTCAGGAGGGCTGCATCTGTGCTGAAGAGTCTGCCCTGGACGGTGCAGTGTTTACGGGTCACAGAAGACCTGCCCTGCCTGGGGGAACACTCTATGTGTGTCATAGAGGTAAGTCCACTTAATAGCCAATGCATTTTCCCCTTGTATTTTAGGTCTGGTTTCATGTGTCACTTAAAAAGTAAATATAAAGAAATGCCCTGAAAATTGAAAGTGTGTCCCCGTTTTATCGTCTGGCTTGGATTTTCTGACAACACATCTTTTGAGTGCGAAGTCTCAAACTCTACAGACGCTTTCAGATTACGTGTGCAAACACTAAATCACACAACTTCCAGGACCATATTTATACAGTTGTGAAATTATCTAACTCAGTTAGCTGCCGTGAAGATATACGGTAGTTTAGTATTTTGGAAACACACTTGGAAGATGTTGGAGTTGATTCAGAACACACAGCATGCAATTTATGAGCTAAAGCATTTAAAACCGATGACCGAATTAACTAACTCCAGCGTAAAATATTGACACTGATTGATCCTTTGCAATATCAATCAATAAGGCCAATTTTATACAGCTGTTTCTTTTAGTTCAGTACCATAGAACAACTTAACTAATGCAATTAAAGACAATACCTAATTGAGGAGCGCATGTTGGCGGCGGCCTATATGTTTTTTAGCACTACTATCACTACTCGTATTTTTCGCTCTTCTGCAAAGGAAGGCAAGAAAAAAACCAAGAATTTACTGCGGTGAACAAGACCGTGACCAACCCTCTGTTTGCCCAATGGACTGTGTACATATTGACAATATCCCCTCGGGCCTGTGGGTGTGGGTTTGACAGTAGTCAGGCTCTAAGCATTTGAACTGTATAACACACATGTGATCACTAAGTCCTTGTGAGTGTGAAGCGACATGAGTTCAGTGATGATGAGGATGAAAGCATCGGCATTTCTTTTCCTTTACTGCAAACTTTCCAGGTTGAGTGGTTTGCTATAAATTCTGTACATGGACACGTTTCAGGGTATTACATTAAATTACTGTGCAATTAATGATTTACTAAATGTCACCTCTTTAAACACGAGCCTCTGAAATAAATCAAAATAAAATAAAGAAAGATGCCGCACATCACGGGGAGGGGGGAGGCGAGGGGGAGGGGCGTAATTTCAGTGCCGATTGATTAGGAGCTATACAATAAATCACTATCTTTGTGCTGCTGGAAATAGTTTCCAACAAATGAACCCCCTTCTCCTGTTTCATTAGATGTAACACATTAAGAAAAAAAACACACACCATACCAAGAGATGGACAAATACAATACTGTAGCCACTCCTCATTACCTCCACCGAGGAGGTTATATTTTTGGCTGTGTATGTGCGTGCCATTCTGTCTGTAAACACGATAGCTTGAAAAGTTTAGAAAGAATGCAGGTCAGACTTTGTAGGGGTGTAGAGTGAAGTCATGTTAACAATCTAATAAAATCCAGCTACACCCACCAAGGTCTTCAAGGTCAACTTAATGATTTATTGGTTAGAAATGGACAAAAAGTCTTATAGCTTAGAAACTATGATTCTTAAAGTGTTATGTGTATTGACAACATGTAGAAAGTACTGTATAAAGTGATAATGTTGCTAAATAGAGCTATTTAAAACTGTTTTTCCAAAAACTACAGAAGCAGAAACACTACTGAGAAGCAAAAAAATTCAAATATGGATTCCTCCATAAGACCTGTGATCATTATTCCAGTACTTGTGTAATTTCACATAACTTAGCCTTTTCAGCCTGTTTCCCTTCCTTAAGTTCACCATTTCTGACGAGGCTTCAGTGAACAGATGGATCAGCTGAAAGGTCAGATGGATGTCACGGGTCCTGTCCCTAGTTTTTCAGGCCTACACCTTATTTTTTGCCCTCCACTTGTCCATTCTCCTCAGTTTTCTTTTTCTAAGCATACACTGCACATCTGTCAACAAATACCACGTTTTTATCTTTTCTGGAGTCCCCTTATTGGTGCAAAAATGTTATTTTATGCCTGTCACACTGTGTTAAAGAAATGAGGGGTGGTGCAAGACTTTTGCGCAGAGCTGTAGATCATTTCTGAAGGTTTTATTCTCTTTTTGTACGTATGACCTCAGTGAGATCAGATTATCATTATCACAGACATAGCTCTGGTTGTGCGCAAAGAATCCCCGCCCGCCGTCTGCCCCAACCATTTGCTCGTGAGGGGCAGCGAATCAGGAAAAAAAAGTTAACTTAAAGGCTGATGAAAGGAAGTTAAAATGTCTGTTGAGAGGCTGCACCATGGCACAGTATAGGTTTAATAAGGACTGTGAATCATGCAAAGCGTCTGCGGTGGAGTTCAAGAATTAAAATATGGAGTTGGAAATGAATATAATAGGACCACTTTAAATAAGGAGGCATTGATGTGACAGAAGTAGTTTAAATAGGCCGGCTCATTTGTATATGAAGCATTCCATTACTTAAAAGTCATTTTTCCCCCCTCTGTGCTAGCAAGAAGAATGTAGCTGAATCAGTAACCATCTGCACACGTAAGATACTCAAAGCTGAGTTCAGTCTCTAAGAAATATATGAAAGAGTGATGTACAGACGTATGAATAAAACTTTGTTACACACATGCAGCACACATTGATGGGTATCAGACAAATATATTTTGTCTGTGAGACAAAAAAAAGTCTTACTAGGTCACTTCATCTCCTCATCTGCAGTCGAGCTCAGGGCAGAAATCATGGCAGGTTGTCAGGGAAAGTGCGGATGCTCGCTCGGAGAGAACGCCAGGTCCCTGTAGGATAACAAGGTGAGCTCAGCAACCCAGCTCTCTCTGACACGTTAAACCTAACATACACGCTGCGCGACTCACAGCGCGTTTCCGAATCTGTCAAAGCTGTCAGCGCCGAGTCAGATTCATTAAACAAAATAGCATAAATGTCCCGGGGAGACCAAATTAGACTGCCTGTAAGTGACCTCTCCTTCTTGTTCTTCTTGCACAATTCAGACGCACGCCTTTCGCTGGGGTTGTCTCTTTGAACAGTTTGCCGCTCAAAACACCAAAAATGACATGACACAAAAAACAAAGTGAAACCAAACAGAGTGAAAACAAAACGCTTGATGTGTCTGTGAACATCGGAGCGACACTCTGTCAGCAGAGACTCACTGCTCACTGCTGACTGAACATCCAAAGTGGGGAAAAGATATAAACCTACTGACATGAAAGTCTGGGAGCACTGAGGCAGAGTTGGGGGATGAATAGTCAGTATATGTGTTTGCTGTATATGTGTGTGTGTGGGAGAGAGAGATGAGTCGTGCACGTGAAGAAGTGTGTCTTTCCTGGAGCGGGGAGTGTGTTGAAGCATTATCCGTGCGTTTTGAGGTTGGCCTTAGCTGGGGGCTTGAAAAGCAGAGGTGGACGGGTGGATGCATCACTGAGCAGTGAAGGCTGCTTCAAACTGCATTGTACTCACAGTGTGGATGTTAGGTTCACTGGCTCACCGATACAGGCTGTCATCCATTCATGCACAAACTCAAAATGCACACGGATACTTATCCCAGAGCAGAAGCATGCAGGCTCATCTCCCCCTCTGGAAGATGGTCCGATATTAACCAGATACCTGATTCTTTTTACGCCTTCGCATAATGAAGACGGTTAAAATGTGACCAGCGAATTTGGCGGCACTCTTGCTGAGAGACGCAGGCAATTAAATGCAGAACAAAGCAGTTTCGGAGCAAACAACAGAATCTGGGGGAAAACATTACCTTGGGGGTTTTTTATGATTGCCATAAAACAGGTATTATTCCCAGGTTTCGCAACAACAAAGTCATTATTTGTTGAAGGGAAAAGAGATGGAAATAAGGACGCCTGATATAAGTGGATGGTTTCTCAAATAAGCAGCAATTTGGGGCCCATTTGTTAATAGGCTGCTGGGAGGAAACCCAGGGGAAAACACGCCGATGCTGACACAGACATTGCTTTCCTTGATAATAATATCATCCGCTTTTATGTTTTGCAGGAGATCCTTCAACACGGCCGCTCGTTTGAAGTCGACAAAATACTCTCGGATGAAAGGTATCAAATACTAAAGGTCAGTGGATGAATAACAACTCAGTCGATGGATCGCTTTCTCCATTCTGGAGCTTTTAACTCGCTGCGAAAATGATGTGCTCTGTTGCTCCCTCTTAAGGACTCAGAGCTCTTGGAAACTTTGAATGCTCACCTCTTCTGCGAAGAACCTGTCATTTCAGAGCATGTCTCCTTGATTACATACTTACCTCGTTTCCTGCCAGCTGTTCACGAGTGTGTTTGGGGTTGGACCTAAGACGGCTGAGAAGTGGTACCGCAGAGGGCTGCGCTCATTCAGCGACGTTCTGGCGGAGCCCGACATTCATCTCAACCGGATGCAACAAAGTGGTACATCAACATCTCACCACCCTCGCTCCGCCACTTCACAAATTATAGAGGGAAAATTTCAAGTCGAGCTCGCTTCCAAGAGAGACTCAAAGGCCTAATTGTTAAATCCCTCCGGGTGGGGTTGCATGTCATTTGGGACTTTATTTGTGCCTTTTTTTTTTTTGTTTACTCCCAAAGGATGTGAGCCTCTAGCGGTAATGTGTTTTCTCTAAAGTGAGATATGATCAGCAGGGAGTTTACTGTAAAAAACCCACAACAGTAGAGTTTTTCTTGCAAAAAAACAACCTAAATCAATAAGTAGTGACTCTGAAGGGGAGGCATGCTGCAGACGTCTCGCCACTCAGTCGCTGCAGAGCAGGCCATCAAATTAATTTGGTGCTAAAATAGTTTCAACAACTTACAGCCCACGACCACAAGAGTGGCTCTGGGAGGCTAAAAGAAAAGCAAACTGGCCAAAAGCTGAAGAATCATTTTTCATTTGTGGTAGTTATTAGTTATTTTTTTAGCCATTCTAGAAAGATGCTTTGGATGAGGGTGAGATATTTCATACATTTATGCACAGAGGATGATTGTGAATGTGATGATGCTCTGCTTTTGTTCGTCTCTCCAGCAGCATCTCAGATTCTTTACTTCTCCTGTGAAATACTTCATGGATTGACGCCTCGTCTTGTCTTGGTTTTCATAAGGCCCAGATGATGTGTTCTAAACAGTTTAACGATCACCAAACTTCACTTCCAGCCACCGTCGCCAGGCTGGCATTTGTGGCACACGACATCATAAATTTTAGCATATACCCCCCGCCTCCCCTCAGTATTTATTCTGCCCACTAGTTTGGCTCGTTTGGCTTTTGAGTGAAATTACAACCGAGAGCATGTCACACATTATTGAGATGAACACTTTTATGCCACTTAAAAATCAGCAAGCGCGCAGCTGGGAGACACCGCTCCATCCTGCTGCTCACTTTGCAATTTACAACAATGTTTTTTTTATGGAGCGCAGATGTGTGATGTTGTGAGGATTTGCTGTGCTCTTCACACAATGAGCCCTCCTCGTTTATGACAACAAAAATGACTGGGTGCAAAGACCAAAACGGATAAAGCATCTAGGTTTTCCTAGAAGGAGACAACATACACTTATTCGAATGCTACTACTAGTAAGAACTGTGAAATGAGCAAATTATTGGATGCTTCTGGTATGAGTGATCACATGAGGTCCCTGGTAATTAAATGTCTTGTGATTCTCTCATCGCTGTTTACCACTGTGGCCATCTTTGTGTTATGAAGCTAGCATTTGCTAATTAACATATAAAGCACAGGTTTGTGTGGCCTTAGATGTTTTTCCAGTTTAGGTGGAGCGCTCTCCTCTCATGTGTTTCTACGACGTGCCGTGAACTCGCAGCCTCCGTGCAACTTTTCCGTGAGCCGTTGTCATTAATCTTAAATTCATTGTTTATTTTTGTCGGAGGAGTTTCTGACTACGAAACGCAGATTTGATGGATGCTTCACTCACAAGTGGGAGCTGAGGTCGGCCGAGGCTGATGAGAACGTCATTAATTTCCACAGGTCATAAACCGAAGTGCTCGGCGTAAAGTTTCAAATGATGACCTGATGAAACGCGAGGGCCTGCATCAAATATAACAATCCACAGAGATGTGCCGGAAACCCACAAATGTTAACCTGTTGGTGGTGCTAAAGGAAAAAGTTAGCTTTGGCTTCATGCTTAAAAAACCATAAACAGACAGAATTAAAGGTGTTTTGAGTGCCTCTCTTAAAAATATAAAAGACACAGATGTGATCAAATGTGAAAGGAATACGTGAGTGAGAAAAATGAAGAAATATACTAGGACAGAAGCAGTCAGACATGCAGATCATCAGCATCAGCTTTCCACAGTGACATATACCCCACAGTGCTCTCACATATGAAAAATACTGATATTCAGCTTTCCATTCGTCTGCATCATTTCTCTGCTTCTTCTGCTGCTCTGAGTGTAGCTGGATGCACATTCTGTAGCACTGCATGAGGTGGTAATTGAAAACACTGTACTGCATCGCTCGCAGGTTTCCATTCACTTTCAAACTCCGTCCTATAATGCATTACGCTGACAGACACCTTCATCAAACTGGTCGTAATCGATCACTTGGAGCACTGCGGTGTCGACTCCGTGCGGAGAAATACCGTGTGAGTTTTTGACGTGGAAAATTTGTCTGAACCCTGAACCCTCCGCCGTGCTCGACGAGTCTTGAAAAAGAGCAGAAACACCAGTAATCCCATTTAATTTACTTCATTAGAGGCAGAAATATCATTAAAGGTTTTCTAATTAATTGTTGGGGGAAGCTCCATTCTTCAGTGGGGGGGAAAAGAAAGAAAGAAAAAGAAGTGGATAATTAATGCTTTTCATGTAGCGCAAAGACAGAGGGAAATACAAATCAATGAGATACCGATCGATCCATGATTTATAATTTTTGCACCGTTCCTGTGCTCGCTACAGTCGTTTTGTGTCTGCAGCGGGCGAACACCGGCGGCCGTCTTCTAACAGCCAGGAGAACACATCCCATTTTTACCTTACCTTTAATTCACTCTGACTCTCCACTTCCCCGGAGCAAACGGCTATGATTGATGGCTGGCTTCCAGACTAATAACCACGTGGTCTTTTTCCCTGCAGGTTTTCTGCATTATGGAGACATCTCCAGGGCTGTCAGTAAAGCAGAGGCCCAAGCCCTGGGGAACATTATTGACGAAGCTGTCCATGCAATCACGCCGGACGCCATACTCACACTGACAGGTGGCTTTCGCAGGTACAAGACTTGTCTCCTCCTTTCAGTGTTGATATTTGAAGATGAAATACAACGGCACCTTCTATCTTTGCTCCCCTCCCCCTCCCCCGTTATTATTCCGTTCATAATATAGACGGGAAAGCAAAGACATTAGCAAAGCCTCAAGAGGTCTGCTTGATTCCCAGGTGGATCTTATTACTGTTATTATTATTATTATCTGATATCAGAGCATAGAAGTCACAGAGTGAGTGTCTGGGTAGAAGCGTCAGAGCCGCTGGTGTCTAATTGCATCTTGCAGTTTTCAAGAGTTCTTAGACAAAACGGATTAATTTGACAGAATATTCCCCATCTCATGTCTTTGTTCTTGACAGTAAAACAGAACGCTCCATAGCACAGGCTGCTAACGTTTTGCATTTACATTAAGATGCTAAAGTGCATTACATTTGTCAGTCTCAGAGTGCACACTGAGTGCTCTTGTAAAGCTACCTGCTGAGTGCCACTATTTGCTCGCAGCCGGTGCCTCCTTCCGTCGCCATGTCTTTGTGGTGCTGTTTTATTTATTTATTTTTGTTATGCGCAGTGCTTTGTGGCTCAGTAAGTGTGGAGCACTCCGCTCTGTGGTGTTGTAAAAATCCAGCCGTAACCAGTGGCGTGTGAGGTAAATAATTCAAAAGCAGTCTGGCAGTAAGGACGGGCGGTTGCCTCTCTACAGGGGTGACCGAGCTGCCGCGACTTAGCTGATGGTCTTTAACAGCGTCTGGGCTGCAAACGTTACACGTTACCGGAGTTATTCCTGCTCCCTTAAAACGTTAAAAGTTTTCCTTTTCTGCATTTTCTGTATTCTGTTTGTCAGCGTTTGGTAGAAAATTACTATACACTAACTTTTATAAGTTTAGCTACAGGACCGATATTGTGGCATTATCACACATTTGTCAGGTGTAGCCAAATAGCAAAGCATTAGGGTTTTGCTCTGAGTTCAAACTCAACACACTTTGTAATATACAACAATGATTTACATGCTGATCCTTATAGCATACTGGCTTTACAGCACATGTGCACAAAATGAGAGTACTTCACTGTTTTACACTAGGAGGAAATATTTGCCACAACCGCAACTGCAACTCCAGAATGACACAGTTGTCTAAACAAAGAGACAGCATGGTGCTTTTCCTGAAAACTGTGTTTCTTACCTCGAGCCGTTTAACCCACGTCCACTGTTCATTTTGATTTCTCCCGCTGTGAGCATTTACTTTGAGCGTTGCAAAAACAACCCCTCCAAAATCATTTTGTAGGCCATTCACACGTCCCTGCATTGATTTTTAGCCCAGTGTTGAGACTGTAAATGAAATCTCCTTTATTTACAGTTCTTGTAAACTCATCAGAGGTTGCAACAAAATAACCTTTAACACTAATCCAAACTAGCAGACAAGGACACTTTTATCAAATAAATACTTACCTACTGCCTACATGAATCGCAGTACTCATAACAAGAGTGTTTTATTAAAAATCACTTGTGAAAAATGTGATATTTATACACTCAGTGGGCACTTTATTTGGGATAATTAATTTCTCTGCTCAAAAGATACATGCATACAATCTCCCTAGCCCTCTGTGAAGAAATAATTCCCCCTCCCCCCTTATTAAACTATTAATTAATTGTGATGAACCCCTTTTTGTGGGGAAAACTGATTCCAATTTCGCTAGTCAAACACAGGCCTGATTACTGCGGGAACTGTTAAATCAAGAAATTACCTAAGTAGAAACCATCTGACAAAGTGAAGTAGGTGAAAAGATTAAAAAAAAAACACATCATGCCACAAAATAAACAAAGTCACTGACATCTATCAGTCTGGAAAGAGTTACAAAGCTATTTCTTAGGCTTTGGGACTCCAGCGAACCCCGATGTAAGCCACACAAATGGGGAAAACCTTTCTTATGGTTATGAAGGGTTATGGGTTATGAAGCAGGACAATAATCCAAAACACACACAGCAAATCCACCGCTGAATGGCTCAAAAGATGAAGGTTTTGGAGTGTCCTTGTCAAAGTCTGGACGTAAACAGACCCTCCAGGGTGGATAAATGAAATGAAATGAAAACAATTCTGAAAAGAATAGTAGACCAAAATTCCTCCACATTGATGTGAAAGACTCATCCCCAGTTAGCAAAAACGTGATTTCCAAGGATGGTGCAACCAGGTGTTAGGTCTAGTGGGCAGCTGCTTTTTCACACAGGGCCAGGTGAGTTTGGATAACTTTTTTTAACAAACGAAACCATCATTTAAAAACTGCACATTGTATTTACCTGGGTTATCTTTGTCTAATATTAAATTTTGATTGATGATCTAAAGCATGTAAATGTGGCAAATATGTAAAAAAAAAAAAAAAAAAAAAAAAAAAAAAAAAAGGGGGGGGGGGAAAGAA
>VUQR01001118.1:0-11646 GCA_015108515.1 Hemichromis elongatus
ATTTGTCTGTGGGTGACAGGGTGAAGAGTGGAGATGGCCTAGAGTAAGAATCCAGTGAGACATCTGCGTCACCTCTTAGAGTTTCCCTGTAATCTGAGGTCAAAGATGAGAATATATAGAGTACAGTAGAGTAAATTGGGTAAAGTTTACTGTTGATTTTCTCAAAAACCGTACAGTAAAGTTGGCTGTGGGTGACCTGGGTGAAAAGTGAACCAAAACTGGGAGTGGATTGTGAAGTAATATAGTGTCAGGACACAAAAGAGTGCGTTTTTAAACCAGTCGGCACCCGTACCGTAATATGCGAAAGAGTAGTGCAACAACATTTTAGGTGCGGCTGGCGGAGCGGATAGCTTGACCGCGACTTCGTAAATGACGGATCACTTGACCGCAGTGAAAAACCTGACTGAACCAGCAGGAAAGAAGATCAAAACTACGCTTCACATTTCGCTTCAAATAAACATCGTCGTTAATTCCCTCTTACTTTTGCTGTTTTGCTTCCATTACGTTTAAATCACACTTCCTGCAGAGCTCTCTCAGTGTACTTTAAGAACAGTTTCTCATCTAAAAATCTTCGTTTTCTGCATTATTCGCTTGTTTATTACCCCCCAGTCTACCCTTGTGTACAGCGCTGTCGGCCGCTGGGTTTTTTTTAATGACCTCCGACAAGAAAACCTAATTTCTGCTGTTTAATACCGAAGATTTTTTTTAAATTGCAAATCCCTTAGCAGTGTCTGTAATACAACCTCTGTTACTTTGCCCTGCTTCACTTAAGCAGCATCAGGTAATGTTCATATATTGACTGATTCATGGTTTTCTTTCGTTTTTGTTCTTTGTTTTTAAGGTTATCACTATAAAAAAAAACCGGGTCAGGAAAATTTCCTTCATGTTTTGCTTTTTTATCCTCAGTAACTTTGCCACAAAGGCATACTTACGATAAGTATGTATGCCTTTGCGATTCTTACACCTCTGATGAAGTCTCACAAGTGTCAGTAGTGATAATAAATGATCAGAATTATAATATTTCTGACCGTCAGAGGCAAATTGAATCGTGGATCAAATCAGGTCCTTGTGACTCGGAATGGAATCAGTTCTAGAAACGATACCCAGTCCTATGTGAGACTATAGATCAGGGGTGTCAAACTCCAGTCCTCGAGGTCCGGTGTCCTGAAACTTTTCCATGTGTCCCTGCTGCAACACACCTGAATAAAATTAGCAGATCATTAGCAAGACTCATGCTGAGGTCACTGGACCTCGAGGACTGCACTATTACAAATAAACACTAAGTGGCACTGTTCATAAGACCTGTGGTCTGACATGGGCGGGAAAGGACTGGAGTTTAAAATCCAGTGAAGGCGGCACAGAGCACAGTGTCTTTCTCTTCACTACTTTCTGCTGTTTGCCCAACTCCAGCCAAGCCACTGAAAATTCTGCCTTTTTTATTCTAACTGTGCCAGCGCCACAACTTCCCTAAAAGCCTCACATACAGGCAGCTGTTACTTATAACAGGCAGAGTTGATAGAAAATTTCAAGACTACTACCCAAATGACACAATACACTTCCTTGTTCTTAGAACAAAAGGTGGAAGAGGTTAAATGTGTGTGCTTTGCACATAGCAGTAGGCTGGTAGTTTTTGGGGGAAATGACTCTTGTATTTCCTTCTTGTGCAATGAATATATTTGTATTGTATGTATTTCAGTAACCTACTAAGCAGACAGTTTATATGAAAAGTGACATAGTCACACCACATGTAAGATAATGAGAGATCAACTCATTCAGATTCTTTACAGGCTAATGACCTTTTGGGTTATCAGGCTGTAGAGAATTAGCCTTAGGTCACCAGGAAACGTCCCAGCCCTCCCGATAGCCAGGCCACCTATAAAAGCGTTCACTGGAAGCTTATTTCCATAGTGTTCCACTGTCGTCCTTTCATTTATAAATGTACGGAAAAATATTGAAGATTCAAATATGTGATATGCTCCCACTTCTTTAACAAAAGAAGTCTGTATGGAGGAAAGCACGTCAGTAATACATCTACTCTAGCATCAGATGTTTTGTCATTACCAGAGACAGGAAGAAGAGAACGTCAGCATAGAAGCAGCTAGAGCAAGTAAACCAAAGCTCCACAGAAATTTGGACTGCATAAAAATACCAGACAAGTCATAATGAGTCAACTACACAAGTTACACCATTTTTACCCCTCATTTCTTTCTATTTTGCTTAGTGGTGTCAGACGTTCTTGTCATTTTTTGAAAGCTCACTTGAACAACAGTTAAATTTCAGGGTTTTTCTCTGGAAACTGGCTGCATTCTAAACTATTTCCACTCCGGTCTTTGTACAAGACAATTTTATGAGCACCCCAACTCTGACCTATGACTAATTCAAGCATAAAAAAGGCTCCTAATTCACTAAACCAAGCAAAGGAGCAATTTTACATTTTATCTTTAGGCACTAGCAGCCTGTGATAAAATAAATCACACGATTTGTTTCAATTTCTTTAGTCAAATGTAGAAAAAAAAGTAAAAGAAATGAATAAAATAAATAAATAAATAAAATGATTTCCAAAAGCTTGTAGTTGAAACGAAGGCGTATCTCAGCATGCTGTGGGTGTTCCCTTTTAACATTTGTGGAAATGGGACAAGTAAACAGTATCTGAAAGTCACGTCTTTGAGAATAAACCCACACAAAGTGAGAGATGCATGTGACCCCCTCATGATCATTCACTGTTGTCCTGTCAACAGGAATGGTCTCAGTGGAAGGATGACTGTCAACAAGGCAAACAGGGAGAAAAGACTGAGATATAACAAACTACACAAGAACTGGACGGAAGATCTCGTGGATTTGAATCCAAATTTGAAAGTTTTGGCTCAAATCATTGTCAGCATGTATGGAGGAGACCAGGAGAACTGTGAGTGTCTACAGCCATCTGTAAAACACGGTGGAGGCTCTGTTACGGTTTGGGGTTATTTGAGGCAGAGGTGTTAGGCATCTTGTCAAAATTTATAGAGTTATGAACTCAGAAAAGGATGAGTCTGTGAAAAATTGGTCTGACAGACAATGCAGAGACAAATCCCACTAGCGGAACTGATCACAGCCACAGAAACAGCAATTTGAAACAATAACTTTCCAGATGTGGAAGCAGAACCTGTAGACGAAAGTTTCGACCTGTCTCAGCAGTCCCCACCATCCAACATCAGCACGGAGGAATGGAAGTCACTCACATTGCTTAGTAATGGCAACATCATCATCCTTCCAGCAGACAAGGGTTGGTGCACGATTTTTGCGAGAAAATTTTCTCACTGCTCAGTGAAAAAAATACTTTTGAGTTCCTGAAACGAGATCCAGAAAGTGGTTCCAGGAAAAGGGTGATAGATTGTCTTGTTTTAACTGCTTCAGACAATGCTACTGACCGGACCTCATACCACAGGCTATAACCAGGGGAATCTACACCAAGTCTGTATGGTTTACCAAAGATACATAAACAGGGTGTACCTTTAAGACCAATTGTCTCTATGATCAACTTGGGCACCAGTAACATCTCAAAGTTGATCCTCAACCCATTGGTATGCAGCTCTGAACACCACATCCAGAACACGTTGGCTTTTGTTGAGAAGGTGAGAGATGTCATTATGGAGGCAGATGAAATAACGATCTCCTACAACATCTCTCTTCACTTGTATTCCAGTTACTGAAGCAGTGGAGGTAATTAGTAAGCGATTACAGGATGACCCCAACCTCAACAACAGGACCACTCTCAGCACCAAGTGTGTTTGCTCTTCAAACTGTCTTCATTCCACATATTTCACATACATGCCCAGTTTCACCCATTGTGGAAAAGTGAACATGGAAGAAGTGGAAAAGAGGGCTTTGTTATCCAACCCTGGAACACCACCAAGTCATTGGTTCAGGTATGTGGATGGCACCTGGGTGAAAATCAAATCTCAGGACGTGTCACAATTCAATGATCACTTGGTGGAAATACACATCAAGTTCACGAGGGTACATCTTTCACCATCTTACAATGCTTTAATTACAGTCATTCCCCAGCTCTGTGAATGTACCCAAAGTCATTACCATAGTTATGACAATTTCCATATTATTTATCATGTAAATCAGCATTCCCCAACCCCTGGGCCATGGACCGGTACGAGTCCGTGAGTCGGTTGGTACCGGGCCGCAAGAGTTGAGGTTCTGGTGTGAAATTTAAGGTTTTCGGGGGTTTTATCGTTAATACTTATTGTTTTTATCGTTAACTCAGTTTCCCTGTGTCTTTTCCGTTTGTTATGAATACATTTTCTTTTTTTTGGTACCGGTACTGGTTTAAATTTGGTTGTATTTATCTGCAACACCTTATAGGCCAAATATTGTCGGACATAAACCGGTCCGTGGCACAAAAAAGGTTGGGGACTGCTGATGTAAATGACCTCAGAGCCCATTGTTAGTCACTGGTGCTAGCTTTGGTCACTATGCAAATGTTCTGTTTATAAGGTTGGTGAAACCTGCAGCCAGCTGAAACTGAAGAGGCCATTTGGATGAGTGATGAAATATTTCTCCCACTGAAAATGTTGCGTCCAGATGAACAGAATCACCTCTTTGGGATCAGAAAAGTAACATCAGATTTTTAGCTAATGTTCAGTAACTCTTTTTGCCTTATTTCCTTTATGTTTCTATATATGTTTCCAAAAGGATGGACCTATTTCACAGTTTTGTAGAAAAAATAAAAAAATTAGGGTTTTTTTGAGACATGGTACTGTAGTCTGTGACGGTGTGTGGGTTCTTTGACAAGCAGCAGGGTCGTGCCTGTGTGCGTACTTCATTTGTTGCTTAAGTTGATAGTTGAACATTTCTGGACTTTCTGATCATGTTAAGACAGTGGACAGTGTAGACGGGCCGCAGGCCATCCACCAAATCTGACATTAGAAACAGTACTTGTGTTCTGTGGGCCAGTAAGTGTAAGCTAGTCATTTGAACAGGAAGAGGCTAGAGTTGATTGTTAGTCTGCAATTTGCATGCAAACCCACAGTATATGGTGCTCATAATGCAAGTGAAATAGGCCATATGTACACCACAAAAACAAAACAAAAAATCCACAAAAAAAAAACAGTCCAACAGAGAGACAGCAGAAACCACAGGAGCAATCTAAGCAACATGTTAGGTGCAGTCACAGATAAGAAAAACCCGAAAAAATCAAAAACACTAATAGACAGTACACTTTGTCAAGACGGTTGTCTCACAGCCATGTGGACACTGATGTTTTAATAAATGGGCCCATTAAAGCCTGACTATCAAATGGGACCAGACCTACAAAGACTAAAATGAAAGTCATTTTCTCTATATTCTAATATAGATAATAATATTATTCTATTTTAAGTTTCTAAAGAATAAACAACTAAAAGCCTCTACTTCTTGAATAACACTCTTTGATCAACCTGTAAACTATGAATTGAAGACAAGAGTACATTGGCTGGGATCTCATTGTGGAGATCATTTATCTGAATTTCAGGAGCAGGACTGCTTCCAATCCTCTGTCTATATATGTCTGTGTTCTGCACTACAACCCATTAATAATAATAATAATAATAACAATAATAATGATGATGATGATAGAACATGAGAAAACCAATGTTATTCCAGTCTAACTAATTCTAATGAATGTACTCAGCTTAAATCTGTCTAAATCTAAGCGTCATGATCCTAATTCCAAATTCATCTCTGCTTCATTTGATGTAACCTAACCCTGACCATGAGCACCACAGCCTCTGTGCATCAGTCCAACACAGTGCTTTAAACTCACCACAATACTGCAAACGAACCTGTTTATCCTGCACTAAACTACCCAATTGTGTAGCTAAATTTGTTTTGCAGAATTTATCACAATATGAAAATACATTATATCAAAACACATCATATACAGATCCAATATGTGATTAAAAACGATAACATTAAATGCAAGCTTTCAATCTAAAGTTTATCAAATACCACTGAGCACTCCTCACCTTTTAATCCAACCCCTCGTCTTCCTCTCCTGCCTGTCTTCCTACATCTTTCTACATCTCTAAGTGAACATATCACACACTCCTTTTTCTCCCTGTGAAATACAGCAGCTGGACCTTTAGCTAGCAACACATTGCAAACACACAAACTGCACACAGACAGTTTGTGTTTGCTGATGTTTGTTGAGCTGATAGAAATGCTTTTAAAATGACCTGACACTTACAAAATGTTATTCCCTTTGTGCTTCCTCCTCTTCAGAAGCACTAACTAGATTCTGATCCACAACTTAGTCACGCCCGGCCTCGCTCCAGCCACACTTTAACCCCCTGAGCATAAACGTTATAGATTATACCGTTGAGCCTAAAGTAATCAGTTTGATTTGAAAATGTAAAGAATAGAAACAAGTCATTTATGAAAAAAATAGGAAGTGAAAGTAAAAGGTTGTCAGAAAAATAAAAAAACAAATAAAAATGAAAGTAAATTAAAATAAAATACCTAAAAATACAGCTTAAATATCATAAAGTATTTATACTTTGTTCCTTCACACATATGGATTTGGGTAAATGTTGTGCAGAAGAAGAGTTGTATGACCTGGTAAATGTCCCATTTTACATGAGCATGCACAGAACCCTGACTTTAACAGAGAGCTTTGCCTCATTGTGATACCCACGTCTCTAACCAAGGTGAATCCACTGGTCGTCACCTGGTTGAGCACGTTTGTCATTCACTAAAAGCAGAATGATTTATGAACAAGCTGCTTCAGTCGGCTTCATTTTAAATGTGCTGTTTCAGTGCACAGAGGGAATTACAAATACTTAAAAAACTATACTCTCCAAAACAAATACAGGTAGTGGCTGTGAGGTCATCTACCAATGGGAAGATCCTTGGTTTGATTCCTGACTTCTGCATGCCAAAAAAACCCTAGTTACTCTTTGATGTGTCCATCGGAGCGTGAATGTTAAATAAAAAGCACTTAAGTAGAAAAACGATGTAACATGGATGGACGCTTGTGCGGATGAGGCATGTTGTATAAAAGTGCTTTGAGTGCTCGAGCAGAAAATTGCTGTATAAGAGCCAGTCCATTCGCCTTACATATGGAAACTTTAATGCTTCTTAGCAGCTTGCGTGATGCTACCTTGCTGGTAAGTTCAGATAATGAGAAATGTTTCTGTGCAGCTGCTGCATGCTTAAATGTTCAAAAGTTAGGTCATCGGGTGAAGACAAGCACTTCATATCATCTTATTGACCCGACTTATTAACTCTTTATATCTAAGCAAGCCATTATAAAATGTAGAAAAATAAGTGTTCTGATCCAGCCTGCTGGTTTGTTGAGAGTTTTAAGAGTGAAGCAGAAGGAAGCAAATCTCTTCAGCACGCTTGTTGTCTTGTTAGTTTAGAAAACACCGTTTCACCCCAGACAAGGCGGGTAACCCGACGGAGTGGACAATCAAAGATCTGGACCCAAGGGAACCACCTAGACTTTAGACTCCCCTCCTCAACTCTTGAACCTTGAACTCATTAGCCTGTTGCCGGCTTCCTGATTGTGATTTCATGACCTGCTTTGTGTGAGCAGTTTCAGAACAGAGGAGCCAGGTCTTATTCTAGGATGTACATATTTATAGGATTTTTTAATTGGTTGTATTTAACCCCCTATCGTCCCCAGGGTTGCTCAGGTGTGCTAATCAGCACAGTCGGCACCTATTTTTAGGAACTCTCCTTGGTCAACATAATTATTTTCCAATGTAGCCTCCTGGGACCTGATGAATAGCTCAATTGCTCTGATGACTAAAGTCAACAGTTAACTCCTTGCGGGACAATTCCCAGAAATGATGACTTGAGTAAAGCGCTGAGAACAAACAACCAGCTTCCTCTTACTGTGAAAACAAACAGCTCCACACTCTGTGACATTACCCACTTTTCTAATTTGCATTTGAACACAACTGTATACTTACAGCTTCAAGTGGACACAGAAGTCTGTCTTTTTTTTTTTTTTTAACTCAGTTACTGCCAAAAAGAAGCAGGCAGCTGGGACTGTTTTCTGGACCCATCCTAAATCCTGCTCTTCTTTTACAAGTTGCCTCGGAAACAGAGCATCTGTTTCCAGAACGGTTAAGCCAGGCGACATCGCATTTCAGGAACGAGGTGCCATAAATATGTATGCAGACAGTTTGCAGTGAGGCCAAGTAAAGGGAGCAGAGGGCGTCATTTTCATCACCTGTGCTGACTGTGTAATATTAAGTCAGATCCAGAAACTCATGCAAGAGAGAGTTGAGCATTTAGCTTTCTGAGGTTAAGCAAGATAAAAACTTCAATTCAATATTCAAGTTTTTTTTAAATTTTTTTATTCAAAATAAGATATGGCTGCAGGAAAGAAGCAATAGAAACAATTGAGCAACTTTTACCAAGTAGGGAAACACATGGAGCAACTGTAGCAGCTGGATTCCTTTAGGTTTGTTTCCACCTTAAAGCTTTGAGGTTTGGCTACACACACACACAAACATGCACACACAAACACAGGACTGAAAAGAGTTAAGACAAAGTGTGTAGTAATGGAGGTTTATGCATTCCTTATCAGGTTAAAAATATTTGGGCCTCAGTCCTGTTGATTTGACTCTGGTGTCTAGTGATGCCTGCTTGGGGAGCTTTTTGCTTTAAAACAGAAAAAAACACAAGGTTTCAGCAGCATGCTTGCTGCATTGTTCAGTCTGAATGCAACGTGTTCTGCATTGTGGTCGACTACTTCCCATCATAACCGTCCGCAGCTACACTATAGCCTCTATAAGCAGCTGTAAGTATAGGCGCGAAAAAACCGCTTTAACTAAAAACAGGATATCTCAAAATAAAAAACAATTACAAAAGAAACTTGCAGAAAAAAACCTGATGTATAATAATCACACATCCTTTTTCAATAAAGTGAGAGCTTGACAATTTAGTTTCTTTGTTGTAGAAATCTGATAAAAACAGTGATGGTAAATATGCTCTGGAGATATTTGTGAGTGATTGTCATTTTTAGACAGATTCATATCAGCTTTTTTTCCTCAAATGTGGTCCAAATACAAAAATATGTTGCTTCGAAAAGCCAGATTAATATTTCTAGGCAACGCGTTTCTTCGACCACATTTATACATCCAGTGGAATTTTAAAAAGATCAAATACCTTTTTTTCTTCTTATTGTCAACCTGTATCAGAAAACTGAGTCACTGCTAACAGCCTTTAAAACTTGCATCAGTTGTGACTTGATCTGTAATCTTTGTGATGGTGTGACACAGAAGTTTTAGACTGCTGTATCTTTCCAAGAGAGATACATGAATTACTATGTGCCACCGTTATGTCTCAGTCCCACGCATATGGCTGCTGCCTGTGTTGAGCAGGGGCTGCACAAAGGGTTTACAAACCACCTGACCTGAATATCTTTAGTATGGCGTGAAAAACCCACGCAAGCAATGTGGAGAATCGCTAAGCAGGGGAAACAAACATTTCACCATTTCAAAGGGCTGGGCTGACATTTCCTCACATCATGATTCCCTTTTACACAAACACTCATTTGTCACCAGCAACAGATTGCAGACTTTATTCAGATAAAAAAGGAAACAAAAACAACTAAACACACATTTTTACAAAATGTGAGTCAAATGTCACTTTCTTCCCACAGCACACACATGAAACTAGAGAGGTGTGACGGTCACAGATCTGTTCAATTAGATATTTTACACGTTGTTTTCACACATAAAAACCATGGCTGGTTTTGTTTTTAAGCCTCATATGTATCACAGTAAGACAATGAGGATGTGTTGTGTTGCTTAGCCCTGCTGGGTTAAAAATGTCATTTGCACCACACCTGAGTCTGAATTGCAGTGATGTGTAAATGTTGAAGACCTTTAGAAACACTGTGCTGTGAATGAAAATCTATTATCAAACGCGCTGATCTCACACCCACACTGATGCAAATCGCCGGGTCTTGAACATAGTGCTTCAGCATGAACGTCCGACTGAAAGGACTGAGGTAATATTCACAGCAGTACCCTCATGTGCTTATGATCTACAGCATGGCACATGATGCACACAAAGCCTTGTGCAATATTAGGAAAAGGCTGCTTTGCAGGGGTAGGTATTGAAATAGTAGGGTTTACAAAATAGAGCCATTTTCACAGCTGTGCAGTACAAATTCCCTACGAATCCAGAGACCTGCTGTTTCACCTGAGGGTGTGTTGCTGCCTTCCAAAGGTGGTGAATGTCGTCTATGTGACCGTGTGATGTCATCATCTTTGTGTAGATACATGGGTGATACGGCGCCTTGCCCTCTCCTGAGAAATAAATGTGCTCCTGTGGTGACACGCCCACAGTGTTGGCGCAGATGCCCATGAACACATCGTCTATGTAAATGGATGCGTTCAGGGTCAGCGTGGCGTGGTAGATTTTCTCCGCAACGTCACTGGAGACAACATACGCAGCCCCAGCTGTGTAGTCCGGGTAGGTCACCCAGGGGTACATCTCATAGGAAACATAGTATTTGCTCTCCTTGTCTCGGATGGGCGGCGCGCCTCTGTGCACTCGACCGACCCAGAAGTCTTTAACACCTCTGCTGCTCACGTCCTGCAGGTAGTTCACCAGGTTGGGCATGTGGACGAAGATGTCGTCGTCAGCGGTCATGAGGAAGCGGGCGTGTGGGCAGCGGCTGTGCATCCAGTGGAACTGCATGATCAGCTTCAAGGTCAGGTTGTGGAAGGAGTCTAGAAAGTCTTGCTGGATCAAGTCGCCATGGAGATGATTCTCCTGGATGAGCTGATCCTGAAAACCGATGCCACTCCTCTTGCTGAACAAAGGCTCCGTCTCCTTGGTCTGAATTGTTCCCAGAACGAACACCACCTTGACCGTCACCCCAAGGGTATTTTGGATGTAGGTCTCGTTCCCCCAGGTGGACCTGATGGCTGTTCGCCTTTCAATATTCTCTGGCGATGTTTTGACAAAGAGGAGGAGGAGAACATCTTTCCTGACGCATTTATTGGGGTGGTCCATAAGGTAGCGGAAGTTGCTGAAGACTCTGGCTTGCTTTCGAGGGATGGTGAGGCTCTCGTTGATGTTGGTGAACCGGTTGATCAGGTAGCGATAGGAATAGGATTTGACGTGGCTGACGACGCTGTTGTCCAGCTGCTGCCAGCAGACCATCACTACAGAGAGCACCAGGCAGGTGGTCATCACATGCATCAACTGGCATTTTCGAATCCGGCGGAGATTCAGAAACATCCTGGAACGTGATCAACTAGTGGCTGCGGTCCTTGTCTGAGAGGAGGCGGCAGGGGAGTGGCTGTTGGTGCATTCAGGGGGGGTAAGGTAATGGAGGTCGACAGCGTTGTTTGATTGCCTCAAAGCATCACTTGCTTGGTATTCCATCCTAGGCTCTCCAACATTCAGCAGGAGGCAGAGGCAGAGGCAGTGGTGATGAGAGGCAGTCGGGGCTGCTGGGAAGTGTGATCCATCGGGGTGGGGTGGGACCATCCAGTTACTCAGCAGCCACTCAGTTACTCAGCAGCAGCAGATTCATTATTCGCCCACTGAACTTTTAGTTCTGCAAAGAGAAAGAGTACATTTACAGTTTGGAGTTTAAAAATAAGTAAGTCTGTGCAAGGTGAATATAGCCAACGAGAACTACATTTA
>VUQR01001119.1:0-14215 GCA_015108515.1 Hemichromis elongatus
TTAAAAACCCCCCCCCCAAAAACCCCCCCCCCCCCACCTCCACAATCTTATCGTTGGCATCGGCATGGCTGGGCAGTAGAAAGGCCTCTACTCTGCTCAGTAGTCTGAACACGTTGGATCCAAACTTCAGACTGCATTTATTATTCATCCTCCTCCTCCATCGCAGACAGCACCGCAGCCTAACACCCAGCTACACACTCACACACACACACCTCAGGACCTGCACTGAGCTCAGACAGCGGGAACACACAATTAGTATTGCACACAGCGATATCTTGCATCATTCTATTACCTTTAGATGGTATAATGCAATACAGCAGAGACGCAGGCAGGTGTAAGATTACTGTCTGTAGCTGGAGGTTACAGTGACTGACTGGAACTGAAGACGCCTCACTGCATCAGCTCACGTTTAACCCCTGTAACCTTCCACTGACACAGGAGTGAGGTGTTGTTTGTTTCAAATATTCTTTCCGACTCTCAGTTTCAGAACATGTCAGACTTTTTCGTCTTTAAAGCAGAAACAGGACTGTGTATTTTTTCTGGAAGAACTTTCCTCAGTCATATTCTTCCTCATCTTTACCGATACTGTGTATTCCCATGCGCTCAGAGTCTGCTGATAAGGCCATTGATCGGTCCAGTTCACAGAAAAGGAACCCCCTATGGCCCGTAACAGTTTGTATTACATGATTAGTAGTAGTTTATATTGTCTTCACAAGCAAGACATGCAGTTTTCAGGGATAATTAGGCCGCCATCTGCCCTCTAGTGGATATGGGATACTAACAAAGTTAACAAGCACGTATGTGGAACAATAATGCGGATGTCCCAGTTGTGCACATTACGCACACAGCTACTGTGTGGTACCGTATAATCAGATGTTCACACATAGTGCTACATGTGTTTTTCTTTTGGGTTTTTTTGTTTGTTTGTTTGTTTGTTTGTTTGTTGTGGTGGTGAATGTCAGTCTGTGCTACTCTAACACAAGTCAAACCTGCCCCACTGCCTAAGCTCTGACCTCTCGACCCCTCAGCTGCTATGCTGAGCAGGGACAGGGGTGCATTCAAGCAGGTGAACATGTTCAGGCAGGGTTGCTAAGCTACAGGCTGAATCCCACCACGGACATCGCACCAAGAGCCTCAAGAACCCCGCCCCCCTTTTAGTTTCTCTTTTTACTTTCCTAACGTCTCAAAAATAATAAAACATTAAAACATTAAAAGTGCAAATAGTGTTGAAGCTGCACATCTACTGTCCTTACATTTATTAAATAATGAGAACCATCGTTTAATCATAACCCACTTAGTAATAATTTGTTGAAAAGCCATGTAAGCAAAGTTGAGACATGGTTATAGAGTAAAGGGTTAAAAGTTGTTTTTCTCTTTTCTGTGAAATTCAGACATAAAGGCCAACTGCGAAACACCTCAGACGACCACCTCATCAAACCACAGACAAATAAAGACGAGACACAGAGCAAAGAGCTAGAATTAAAAAGGCTTTTAACATAAAACGAGCCCTTATTATGGCTGATTGACATGAACAAAAACTAGAGCACGGGCAAAATGGGAGCGACCACTAAACTGAAACCTAGACTGGGAAAACTAAAAAAAACTATCAAAACAGAAACAAGACTGTAGAACTGTGAACCAAATATGACGACTGTGAATACTGTGACGAGACATGGACGGAAAACAGACGACCTGACAATGAACGAAGGAAGACAGAGGACGTAAATACACACAGGAGGTGATCAGGGGAAGTGGGAACACACGGGGAAACAGCTGAGTGAAATGAACCTTATGACGCCACGGGGGAAGTGAAACTAAACACAATGAGCAAAGAACGCAAGAGTCTTTCAAAATAAAACAGGAAACATGGAGACGTAGACATGACGACACAAGCTTGACAGACCTGAAACGCATGACAGACTAGACAAGAAACGAAACAAAGTAACCAAGGAGACAGATGATAAATAATGGCTAACCTAAACTCAGCTAAACCCTAAATAAGAATAACACACAAACTTATAATCGCAAACCTAACATAAGAGAATCAAAAATACAGAATAAAACTCAAAACGCTGGGTCAGAGACCGAGCCCATGACAGCAGATGTGCTGTTAATACCTCCGAGCCTATAATAGTGCTGCAATATGGTGAAACTGTGGCCATGCATAGTAGAAGAACAAGCATTTTAAATCTATTTTAGGTGCAAAATTTTGTATTTGACTGTTTTTTATGTCCCACTGACCCCTTAAAATACTGTTATAACCATTTATTTAGATAGATGGCACCAAGGTGACAGTACTGCTACTGGAGGCCCTTCATGCTGTGAGGTGACAGTACTATTACTACTTACCACTGTAGGCAGTCAAAGCAGATTAGAGGATTGGTTTAGATCCAGGGTGTCAAACATAAGGCCCAGGGGCTAGAATCATCCTGGCAACGACTCCAATCCGGCCCGCTGGACAGCTTTGGAAAACATGAAGGATGGCATAAATTTTAGCATTTTCAACTGTATTTTTATGAGTTTTATAGATTTTCCTGCGATGGATAAACAATAAAATGACAGAAAAGTTCCTGTTTTTCACCTTCGACTGTAGAATTTTTGTTTTGAAAAAAGAGAAAATTTTCATCACTTAACAAATATTTCTGTTTTATAAATACAGGATAGTCTGGGCAGCGAGCTATCAGACGATTTCTGTGATTCTACATATTTATCATGTAGAAAAACTGAGATATGCTGTTGAAATTGTAGTTCTTTAGCTTATATTAAGACTTACCAGACATTAAATGTGAAGTTAGGCATCTTTACCCTGAAAGAAAGTGGGGTTTCACTTATCCGGCCCACTTTAGATCTGCGTGGGCTGCATGTGACCCTCGATGTGGAATGAGTTTGACTTGCTTGGTTTGTGTGGCTTACTAATCACAACCACAATAATTTCATAACTAAAATATGCTGAAGAAAACAAACAAACATGTGCAAATGTTTGCATATTTGTAATTTTTTTTACACATGCTAAACATTTATATTTGAAACAGATTTAAACCAATTTTAGGCTTGATGGCTGTGTACCATTTAGATGTGCTTTAGACCTCTAATCAACAGTAAACTGCTCGGTGGAAAGCTTCCCCTGAGAGAAGTAACATCATTTCACCCGTAGTTCTGTGTTGTTGTACTCTTTATCTCCGAAGGACGCGTCCAGTATAATTATTAAAGGCCATAAAGGGTCAGAAATAGAGCCTTTAGCAGTTTGCTTAATGAGTCATGAAGGCATACAAGAGGATAGAAATATAAACCTTGCTCATATGTTAATGCTGCCCAAGATTATTCCCAGAATTCATAACCACAGTTTTATGTTTCAACTCAGAAGCAACTGAAGCCAGAATATTTATCTTTGTCTCAGACGTGTAGCTGTACATGATAACTATTTGACACAAGTGTAAATTAGCACTTAGATACATTAACTATACATTCAATGTTAGCCACACCGATGAGTGTGTAATTACACCTTCCAGCAGATTGACACATTCTCATAAACTTGGAACGACTCCATTAAAACTACATAGAAGCTGAGAACATCTTTCTTGAAGCCACCGTGTCGTCCCACCTTCTTGAGTATGGTGGCCAAGATGGGCATCGCCAATCCCCATAATCACGTTTCATGTGTTTGGCTACAAACTGGCCACCATTTCCATCTCCTCGTCTTCCTCCTCACCTTAAGCCTCATCTCCTGAACTGAAGTCAGGAAAAGAACAAAGTATGCATAAACATGCTAATTACTTCCAGATTTTTTCGCAATTATTTATTGTCAGAAGATTAGAAATGCAACTCTCACAGCTGACAACAAGCCGGCCAAACAACAGCAACAGCTGCTTACAAGCTAACATAATGCCAGTTTATGTTTGGCTGGAGTGTCCTAAAAATCACACTTTCCCTCCGATAAACAGTTTGATTATATTATTACAATAGATGAGAGTTTATTCACTGAATAAAGAAAAGTTTCACTACTACTGGCTAAAAGGATATACTTAACAGTTCACCTCAGCATCACTGTTATTGGACAGAAGTGAGCTTCACTGACTCATCGTCTTCTCTCACAAGTGTCACAGCCTCATCCGGAGCACAAAGACGTGGACACCCGGCCGAGGTAAACAGTGCACTGGCAGTCTAAACTCACTACAGGTGAACAGCGACCAGAGTTGTTTGTCCTGCAGTGGCCACCATAGATAGGATTACACACTTGAACTGGGAGAGAGAAGAAAACTGAATTCAGTTGACTGCAATCTACTGACACCTAGTGGTGAAATTTTATACACTGTACCTTTAACCTCCTGAGACCTGAACTCTTTCATGATATGCATTTTTAATTTCTCTTTGCTATTTGGGTTATTGGGACCTGATGAATGTAAAAACAAAAAAATACCAGATTTGTTTTTACCTGATTTTTGTTACTGAGGAAAATGAGATCCACATATGAGGACATTCGTTTCAAATTTTGATAGAACAGTGGCAGTATAATGTCCTCATAAAAGGATATCAGGCCCTTGTCCTAGGAGGACCTAACTTCCATGTGACTGCAGATTTTATCTACATGAAATCAGACAGAGATTTGACAGAAAAGCGGGGTTAAAATAAAACAACATCTCTTGGTGTGTTTAATTCCCATTAACAAAGAAGAGTGTCCCTGTTGGTTTACCCACTTAAAGAACACGCAGGTGTAACTTCATGTGAAGCGACACTGCTGGGACAGGTCTGATGCAGAGCCACAATGATTCACCTTACATAATCTGGCTGAAATGATTAAATGTCTCCCAGCACCTCTCCTGCTACACTCAGCATCTCATTCAGCGCACATTTTAAAAAGATGACTCAGGTCCAGAGGAACTACACCTGTGGTCAAAATCTCCTTTCTGATCCTTCATTTGTGTTAGCAATTAGCAAATATGTTGTGCTGCTTTTCAGTGCTTAAAACTGGTGAAAGCATTCACACATGCAGGACACATAATTCAACTGTATTCTTTCAGAGAAGTGAGGTTGTCAAGGAAGCAGAAACTATTACTCACATCCCAGCAGGTGCATCAATTTGAATCTACCGACCCGTTTCTCTGAAAGGAACCCAATTATTTTTTCCTTCCTTGGAAACAAATGTGTAGATGGTGTAAATGATGGCCAGTGACAGTTCCTGTGTGCAGCCTAACACTCGGGGAAGGCCAGCAATGACTGTAAGAGTTGATATAATTGAGATTTCAATTCTTGGACTTCATCTGCCTCTTTATTTCAGATAAAATTTCACAGATAGCGAACTGTACATATAACGGAAATGAGATGAGAATATAACGCTTTGTCTGGACCACACCGGTACGTGCACAGACACACACACAGATTCAGATTTCCTATGATGCAACCAGGATGAAACATTCAGAAAAAAAAGCATTATAAAAAGCATAACAAGATACATAAATGATATTCTACCTTGAAACCAGCTTCCTTGAATCCGCTTGTGTAGTGCTTTACATGCACCATAAAAGCTATTATATAGTTCCTGGGAGATGACTGTTAATAAAAACCTGTTCCTCAGCAGTATTAAAAAGATGCACGTCAAAGGGGGTCAGATATCGCGCCTTTAGCTGTTCCCTTAATGATTCATGAAAGCAACGGGGGGGGAATATAATCACCAGGATTCACAAACATGCTTTTATGTTTCAATTCAAAAGCAACTGAATCCAGGATATTTTTCTTCGTCTCAGATATGTATAACTAAACACTTAAATAACGCATTAAATAAAACCTACTGAGTGACCACATATATGCTTGTGCAATCAAGCTGGTAGTTACATTGTAACTACGGGACTAAACAGGTGGAAAGGTTTGGGCAGAACATGAATAATAACTTGTGGGCTTGTTGCTACTGCATAAGTTGGAGGTTGGCTGAAAAGGCTGGACATAGAACGCACTTTCCCCGCAAAAATTGAGATATGAAATAGGAGGATTTTTTTTTTTTTTGCACATCTGGCCTCAGACATTCTGGCAAACTATAACTGAGGTCTTTTATTTTGAAAATCTAAGATCGTTTTGAGCAGCAGTTAAGCAGCAGTTAAAGCGCTGCCATGCCAAGAATAAAAAAAACAAAAAAAAATTGATGACCAGAGGAGAGAGATGATCAAACCTTTCATCAGCACACAGTTCAAAAACCACAATCTGTGCTGGTATGAATGTGGAGCTGCACACATGCACAGCCACGTCACTGATGAACACCATACGCAGGTTTTGGTGTAACACGCGTTCCCATCCAGGCAAAATGTTGCCAAACCACTAAACACTAATTCTCTGTAGTAAAATATTTTTGAATAACAGGGAAAAAGTATGCCAAAAAACGATCGAAAACTATTTAGAATTTATAATGGTGTCTCGAGCCAGAACAGGAAAACATTTAGTGTCAAAACTACAGTAACTGATCTCAGTTCGCGTTAGTCTTGAATTATTCTAAGAAGAAGAACTGAGGCAAACTGAAATGTGTAGCTGGAATTAAATAAAAATATGCAATGATTATATGCTTACCTGTGCGTTTTTTCCTGTTAATTTTAGGCTTTAATGATTTGCGTGATTTCCTTTTGGGGTTTTTTTTAACCTTTGCACAGCTCATACTTATTGGCCAATTTTTGCGTAGCCACCAATATCCCAAAATGAAGAGTCACCTGGAAGACTCAGGTTACCTTTAGAAATCAGTCACAATCAGTAGCGGCTATCAAACGTCAGACACAACACCCATGCTGTGCAGTATGCTGGCTGCCTTGAGCAAACACAGACATGTTAAAACTGTTCAATTCTAAAAGATCGCAAGCCAAAAAATAGCCTTTACCACAAGTCTAAGCACTCCTTAAGGTCACAGTTCGTTTAATAGTCACTTGAAGCAGGGCTCCAAATCAGAAGTCTGGAAAAATAACAACAGACCTTTTACAATCCTGAGGCAACATTTCTTAAAGACAAGCATTTTGGGGAGCACTGACTTGATGACTTGACTTGATGTTAGTCGGCTACTGCACTCGGGCATGGCAGTTGACACTTGCCATTGGTTTTGTATAAATTTAGTTTTTCCGAAATTTATTTATTGCATCTGGTCTTTACACATTTTCATTTTATACTATAAACAACAGATGATCATATACAGATCAAATTTTTTTTTCTCTTAGTTTAAAAGGAAAATGCTAAAAATACAAGAAAGCATGTATGAAATTTGTATATATTAGCCACCACAGTAAAATTTGTTTTTCCCTTTCATTGACCTTAAGCTCAGGCAGCTGCACACACCTTCTCTCAGCAGCACAGGCATATGCACTCAGGCACTCAAGCCTGAAAGCTCGGAGGCGCGGGAGCTCGCACACACATTCGACATACCTGTGAGGATACACAGAAATCTGGCATTATCTGCGACTCCCAGAAAAACATTTTAGCCAGCATCTGACATCTGTGGCTCTCGGCTTTAATGACTGCTACACCCAAAAATTAAAAAAAATTAAAAAAAATAGATGACCTGATGCCAAGTCATGTCAAATACACTCAGTAGAAAGAACACTAAAAATGTTCCTCGTTGTGTTAAGGTTACATTGTATACCTCTAGCATGGTGTTTATCATCTCGAGTCTGACAGGCCCTTTGAAAAGGCTAAAAAATGTTAATACACTCGTGAGGCTGGATCAATAAGGCTTGCAGCATGTGCAGGGGGGTTACTACAGATGGTGAGAGTGTGATAGCACCAGAGGTGCCTGAGCTCATTAAGAAACAGGACCATACTCCGGTGCAGAGCAGGCAGAGGAGAGCAGCGAAGGGAGGGGAGGAGAAGGGGAGGATGCAAAGCATGGACTGAGGTTTTTCACCTGAGTGTCACAGAGCTCTGATGAGTAGCTGCCATCACAAAATGTAAAAACTGTGAATAGTTTCTTTGTGCATTCAGACAGCAAAAGCAGATCTGTGTTAAATTAGTTAAAAGAAATAGTAGCATATAGGTTAGAAGCTCAGAGGTTGTTGAAAGGCTGCAGGCAGCGTTTCCGCGCAGACGACTAGCTGGACTGTGGCGCCCTCTCCCTGTCACAACCGCTCATGAACTCTTTGGCTGGCGGTGCAGCTGAAGAGATTTACAAACAAAATTCTGGTGCAAAATATTCCTTAAATATGACTTTTAGCGTGCCAACAGAGCATGAGAATTTACCTGCATAACTGCAGTTCATGTGTTGAGCATCATATTTTTCTATAATCAGATTATTGCATGAGAAAAAAACAAAAACAAAACACAAAGCTTCTTAAACTAAACCATTTCATTTCATGTTAGTCTTTGGACCATTTGAAAAAAAAAAAACCTGGAAAATCATTCATAAAAATTATATTTCATACAACAGATGGTTTAGATTGTTTTGTCTGAAGATCAATACAAAACTAGCTCTCTGTAAATGGGGCACAGTATAGCTGTTGCACAAATCCACACATTCAGCTTTCATTCCTTGTAGATGAAGTCACTGCTCTGAGAAGGCATGAGAGGAAAATGTTGCCGTTAACTTGCGTGGGCCAACAGTAGGACCAAAAAAACCAAACAAACAAGTTTTTCTCATTTTCATTTCCTTTAATCGCTTTTAGACTTCATGACATTTGTTTTCCAGGATAAAAAAAAAAAGAAAAGATCTCCAGTACTGGACTCACACCATTTAAAAAAAGAAGAAGCAAAAACGAATGTGATGCTGTGCCATTGCTCAAATCTGTTGTGGGTCCTGACACCATTATCATGTACATTCTTATCAGTTGTGTAGTCACGGATGCCTCCCGCTGCACACATTGTGTGTAAATCTGTCTCCTTCTGGCCCAAACTGAAACGAACATTTGTCTTAAACATGCTAAAATGAATCCACTTTATCACTGACCTCACTGTTCATTGCATTCACAGCGTGCCCTTTTGTTGAGCAACACCATGCCAACGTCTTGGCAACAACAATACTGATGTAAGTAAGCAGTAAACTGTCTCTGACGTGCACACATGGTCAAAAAGAAACAGACAAAACCAAAACTCTCCACTTCAAAATGACACCAGACTAGTCGCCATCAGTTCTGAGTTTCTTCTTCTTTTTCTTCTTCTTTCCTGAGCCCTCCACTTCTTCGCTGTAGAATGCGTCCATGGGTTCGCATTTCACGGGCAGCTCTTCTGCCTTGACTTTGACACTGGGCTCCAGTCCCTCCTCCACCTCTTCTCGCTCTCTGTCCTTCTTTTTCTTCTTCTTCTTCCTCTTCTCCTCCTGGAAGGGGAGCTCCATCATTACTTCCTCCTGAATTTCATCTACAGGTTCCTCTTTCACATTCACCACTTCCTCCACTCGCTCTTTTTTTATCCGCTTTTCCTTCTTTTTCTTCTTCTTTTTCCTTCCTTCCTCTTCCTCCTCCTCGTCCTCTTGACCCGCTTCTTCTATGAATCGCTTGACTACCAGGGGTCGAAGAGTTGTGGAAGAGGGCCCGAAGGCAGCTCCATCCAGCTCATTCTCTGCCACGCAGGTCAGAGTGGGGGTCTTGCTGCCAAAAGGCTGGAATCGCTGTTTGAGTCCAGGCGGTATGGAAGGGGCTGGTGCAGCGGGAATGACCTGAAGGTCCTCATTGCTGCTGCTGTCTCCATAGGTCTCGCACACATTAAGCAGGCCTGAAAAAGCAGGACCAACAACCATGGCATCTGACGGCTTCTTGTCACTGGTGAGCAGGCGGAGTTCTGAGGTACTGTGGTTGGATGCCAGGATGCTATAGACTTGCTGCCCACTCGCAGTCTTGGCTCCAGTAGTAGGAACCTTGAGGGTCTGGAGACCAGAGAGGGGCACGTTGATGCCACTGAAGCTTGATGGAATGAGAAAAGATGAGTAAAGCATCAAATATGGGACTAGATGTGTGCTCCTTTTAGAAATCACCTAAGTATATTTAATCTCAGCTTTCACTGACCACAGTGCTGCACAAAGTATCTACAACTACACAAACACACATGGGCAAATTATTACATTAAAAAAAAAAAAGTGGACACATATGATACAGAATTACCTTCATCAATAAGCAGACACATTAGGCGCTTTTTTTTAATTTTATGTTAAGCGGTTGCTGATACCACAGCCGTGGAGCAGCAACGTAGCAACTGTAAAGGTTCTGCCCCTTTTTTGTTTAACACGTGATATTCTGACATATACGAGAATTTTGCCAGTGGATCAGAGAGACCTGGGAGCTGTAAACAAATAAGATTTGTAATCTTAATCTCTTAGAATGAGACGGGGTGAGCAGTGACCTCGTCTTTTTGATTTGATCAAAACTTCAGTGGATATCTGGGAGATATCGCTACAATATATGTGAGGGCTAATGTCTGTGTGAATGTTTACTGATGATATCAGAGACCTATTTAGCTTTCGGCTTCTATCTGAAAGTATTGTTACTGTATTGTTACTGTGGTACTGGCGTCTGAAAGTTGTTTGTGGTTTAAACTGTTTATATGACTAAGCATGGACAGGAACGACAAAACAAAACAAAAACACTACTGCAAAGAAAAATGCAGAAAGTATAGTTTTATCTTTAGTATTCATATTATTTTTAAGGTAAAAGCAGACTGTACCCACCATCTGGGATCAAAGCTGGCAGGAGCTTTAATGAGCCATAACTCGTTCTTGTTGTTCTTGAGGTTTTGTGCTAGAGTGCTGCTGCAAGGCTCGTGGCAGAAAGAGGCAAAGTCAGGAGGACACTGGTACCTTGTGATCTTATCTGTGGATTCAAAAACACCACCATAGTATCAGAAACACAGAAACTGGAACACCTTTTTAGTGTGGATATTAACTTTCTTCTATTTTGCTTCATCTATAAACCACATAATGTATGTAAACACGATCGCAACCCCTAGCCTGCCGTACTGTTTCCCGTCCTCTGGCTAAGTCTTAATGAATCTGCTCTAACCTAAGTAACTACTAGCAAATCACCTCCATTATTACACCAACTACGTGCAACGTCTGTGTTTTAACTTACCGGATTCTCTCGGCTTTGTTGCCGATTCTGCAGCAGGGGTGCCCGCTTCATCTTCGCTCGACGAGGATGATACGTCTTTCGGCATTTTTTTTTTTTATTTTAAAATACGATCAAATTACTGAAATTAAAAGTTTCCGTCTCCAAACGCATGGCTTGTGTGGGACGCACATGTGTTGACAAAAACTGAACTCTGACCTTTTAGCATTTCACTTCCGTGCCAATTTTTACTGTAGTTCCACGACGAGGCTCGATGAGAATTCCTCCGTTGGCATCAGTGAGTAAGCAAACTCAAATACCCACAATTCACCTCGCATGGTTACGTAACGTTCCAGAGCCCGTCTGGGAAGCAGTTGACAGCTGGGAAGAGTAGGCCGAAGTCGGTAAACACAACAAATATATCAAAATTAGTCGCAAAAAAACTAAAATATTTGAACTAATTTCATATATGTAGAATGTGTAACATTATTTTAAAGCTGTGTGAGGTCCGTTAGGGGACAAAGTCAGTAGCAGAGAGGGCGTGCACCTGTCCACGCTAAGTAGGTTAACGTAGCTAACCTGTGCTAGCACGTTAGCAGGTTCGCTGAACACGCTCAGGTTAGCTCGGCCAGCCATGTCGTCCCCTTCCTCCTCCAGGCGCCAGTGGTGCTACCTGTGCGACCTGCCAAAGATGCCATGGACCGTGGTGTGGGACTTCAGCGAGGTGGTCTGCCGTGGATGCGTGAACTACGAGGGAGCCAACCAGATTGAATTCCTGATCGCAAGCGCCCGCCAGCTGAAGCGAACTCACGGCATGCAGGACGGTAACGTGAGGTCACCTGGTCCCTCTCCCAATAAACACGGCACATCAGCCCGGGGAGATGTGGCGGCAGACGGAGGCAGGCCGCATGGGGACCGTTTCGACAGGGGAGGACGAGGAGAAATTACCGGGTCAACTATTCGTGTGCCGCCAAACGGGCTGCATCGTGACGGCCAGCCGCCTCAAGAAGTTAACCGTCAGAGCCCCAGTGGCAGCCGGAGACCCATGATTAGCCCAGCCATCCCTCCTAATCTAGTGACTCAGAGTATTGCAGGTATTCCCCCTGGAATACTTGCAGGGATGCCCGCGGGTCTGACGGCCAGGACAGCCCCTATGAGCAGTCCTATGATCTTCCCTGCCCCGGTGCTGGCAGAGATGAGCCGCAGACAGCTGGGGATAGGGATGGGGATCGCCCCTTTTATTACGCCAGAGCTGGAGCGAGAGCTGAGTTCCTCCCAGAACCAGCCTAAGACGCAGACCCACACAGTTGTGGCTGGCAGCAGTACCAGCAAAAGTACAAGCCTGGCTTCTTCATCTTTCTCCATGGCCGGAGGTGTAAGCCAGACTAGTCCTAAGCCTGCATCATCTCCAGCCAGGCAGCCACGTCCCCTAACCGCAAGGTCAGGAGGAGAGCCCCTTGGATCCAGCACTTCAGCGGAGGCAGCTACCACCGCTGCCGCAGCGTTACCCCACAGTGGTGCCTCTGAGCTGGCATCGGCATCTGCCAATAACAGCCATTCAGCTGGAAACAGTCTGTCCTGCACCTTGTGTCACGAGAGACTCGAAGACACCCACTTTGTTCAATGTCCATCAGTGCCAGGACACAGGTTTGTATGTTTGTCATTTATTTTTGTCATTCTAAGGCAGTATTGTTATATAAACATCCTTAAATATTGTCTGTTTGTTTGTTTTTAGCTTTTAGTCAGACCAGGTTAGCTATTTAAATACGTTTTACATGCAAAAGCATTTATTTGATAAAGTGATTATGAATGTGTATCCTACAGCTTTTAGTGTCCCTAATAATTATGTCCACTGTAACACTCATCCTCTGCCAAATATAGATTCTGCTTCCCGTGCACAAGAGTTTATATCCAGAGTTGGCATGGTGATGGGGAAGTGTACTGCCCTAGCGGAGATCGCTGTCCATTGGATACCTCCCCCAACAGTCCCCCGTGGGCCTTCATGCAGGGGGAGATATCCACCATTCTGGGAAATGGTGCTGCCAGCTCAGGATCGAGCGGAGCAGGGTCTGCTTCAGCTCCTGCATCAGCTCCTGCATCTGGAGCCAGTACTGGAGCTGGAGCTGCAGCTTCATCAGGGTCTGGAAGTGGAACAGCAGCACCAACAGCTGGAGCAGGAAGTGGTAGCGGGAGTGGAGATGTCACTGTCAAGAAAGAGAGAGAGACGTGATGGTGGTTTCAGTGGCAGCAAGGACCCAACACAGCAACAGGCAGGTCTAACGACATCCAACCTTTTGTAAAGAAATTTTATAAAAAGCACTTTTGTTTGGGGTTTAAGTTATTAATATAGGCGGGATAAAGTGGGGCACAAAATTGTGTTAAAATACAACAGGAGAGGCTCTCCTGTTGTATTCTACATGTTTTGTAACAGTAATATCCATAATCCCAACCATGGTATAGTCGATATGCTTGCAGTTGATTTTAATTATGTTTTTATGTGTTTGTTTTCTGTCCCAGAATCGTATCCCAGATCAGAACAGACGTCACCCCCCAAACGGCTAACAGTCCAAGAAGAGAAGCAACGCAACAGCCCATAAATCTGAAAACATCCATTCAGCAAGTTAAACTGCTCCTCAGATCGCAATTTCTTTAAAACCTTCAGGCCTAATCAGAGATCCGATGATGGTGGCAAAGACTGCCTGCACACATCACTTGTGTTTTTCTAAGCAACTGCTGATTTTTGCCACTGTATAGTGAGCTTGTGAAATTAAATTTCCAAATGCGTTTTGTGCATTGCACGTTCACTTGCAGCAATGCTATAAAACCATTTTATGCCATTTAAATTTTTCAGCCTAGAAAACGGCACGGATACTTGTGGAATATCACCACCGTGACCGGACATGAAACGAGAAAATGTCCCTAATGATCCGATGGTGGAATCACACGTTCAGGAAGAATCACAAGCTGGACAGCGGCTACTGCTTAAGAGTTGGTAATTAGTTGTGTTACTTGATACAAGCATCGCTTTCACATTAGCTTATATAGGATATAGATGATAGCATTCGTATCTGAACGCATACAATGCAGCTTTGACAGGTACTTCCTGGATCTGCATTGACTGATGACAAGTGACAGCAACTTTAAGAGAAGTGCAGAGGACTAATGAGGATGTAGAGGTCATAATGGCACGTTATACAGGGTTGACTGCCAGGAGACCCCGATTT
>VUQR01001119.1:16432-31702 GCA_015108515.1 Hemichromis elongatus
GACGAAGAGGGGGGGGGGGGGGGGGGGGGGAAGCATAATAGGTCCGCTTTACCAAAACATCCCACAGACAAGGCCTGTTGTAGACAAACGTCTTTGAAGAAATGTAACAGTATAATATGCACTGATTCGTCATGCAATCCCTTGTTAAGTGCCTTTTAAAAATGTTTACCATCTGTTTTTGTGTCTGGGAACCTCAGGGGAAGTTAGGAGTGCAGTGGCTTCTTTTATTGTCTTGTCAATGATTAACCTATATCTGCTTCCCTTCGATCACCATCTGACTGCTTTTGCTTTTATCTGAAGCCTTCGTAAAGTTGACAGGCCCTTCGGTGTTTTATTTGAATCCTCCGACTATGTTGTTTTTCATTTATGTGACTTTTTTTTTGTAGATCTGTCAGTTTTATTGCAGCTTCATGTACAACATAAATCCAGGAATAAATGGGATGGAAACTTGTCCTTCTCTTTGTTGTTTATTTACAAGTTTTACTGAGTATCTTTACCTGTTTATTGAATTATTTCTGGGTAAAACTTCATATAATTGAACTACTCACCATCCTTCTGTTAGAATCGAAAGACTTATATGCTTGCTGGGAGCAATCTAAAATTGCAAGTCAAGGAATTTTCATATATTTGTTGCTTATGCATCCGTGCATCCTTTTTCTAATCATCTGGGCCCGATCGCAGGAGTAGATCTCTGAGCAGTGAAGCCCAGATCTTCTGCTTTCTAACCGCTGTTTACAGCTTTTCCAGCCTTCATATTTCAATGTAACAGCAGTCCAAGTCTGAAATGACTTATTATACATGTGTTCCTTTCTAATCCTAACAGTAGAAACTGCCCAAAGCAGAGCTTATAACTGCGACTCGGCTTTAAGGGCCACATGATGGCGCTCCTGGTCTTAGAGTGCCTCAAGGAGAAGACGCTGTGTGACTGCATGATCTTTCGTCGGGTCCATTAGGCCTACAGCCTGAGGAGTCGGTAATGCTTTTGAAATCGAGAAGTGGCGCACTTTAACCCGTTACTGCCTAAAATCTTCTATTTTCACCAAAGAAGCCACAGCTGCGGGTCTCTGTACTCGGGCAGTAGCTGTAGTTGTAACTAACAAGCTGGTCGGCCTGTTACGCACTCCCGATGAATCTTCACGAGGTTTAATTGTGATAAAGAGAAGGGCGGAAAGTGACCGTTTAAATCTCCCTCCCCATCGTCCACCAACGTCTTCCACTTACGTCGATCTGCTGCTTTCTCCATTAGTGTCAGCTCATTACAGCTATTGTTAAACCAATTATTTAGGTGTTAATGGCCGGTGGAAGATCCATTGGATTGAAAAGCGGCCCGCAGAGAGAGAGAGAGAGAGGTGGCTTTAAAAAGTTACATTAAAGGTGTTTGTTTGAGGCAGCAATCTTGGAAAAAAACCAACCCCGAACCCTTTTACGCAGCAAGTGTATCGATATATTAAGTATTTACTAAGATTAAACAGGCTGTGCTTCCGGGATTGTCTGTTTTTGGAGAATATTTGTTATTCTTACGTTTAAGAGGACAGAGAGGCTGTAAACACCACAAACATCTCCAGAGACAAACATACAAACTTGATGATGCACACATTTTAATTTTTATGAACTCAAATTTCCATTTGAGACATTTGCGGGGCTGTAAGCAAATGATTCGCACATGTCCCGTTTTATTGACTCATACTCGGATAACTGAAACCTTGCAGGAGAGAGGTGTGAGGCCTTGGGGAAAACGCGCTTTGGACCGTTTCCGCCCCTGAAGGATAGGATGAGAACCAGGCTCCATTATGTTAAATAGTCGTTTTGGCCACTTAACATTTAAATTCACCAGTATTGCAAATTGTTGTACATTTTAACCCGGAAGTTTTTTTTTCTCCATGACCAGAAATGTGAGGTCAGAGTTAGTTACAGTACTTACAAATATTTCATCCACGAAAATAAAAATCTCACCCAGGCTTAGTTATATCGTTACGACATGCAGGCGTTCGTTTATTCCACGTGTTAATGGATGTAACAGCACTTTGCAAGCAGCCGATAATCTGTGAGTCTTTGACAGGTGATATCATGCAGAGCGTCTGATTAACTATAAGTGCGCGCTGACCTGAATCCCTCCCTCTCATCTCTCTGTTTTCGTGAGGGCAGCGAGGACTTTAAATGGACGCCACGGGAAAATTTCGTCGCTGGAAACTTAGTGTTTCCAAGAAACATTCACGCCACTGAATCCTTTACACTCTGCATTATATTGTGGCATCTGCGCACTAACAGGCCAGTTCCTTCCTCCACGGGATCTTATCGTCCGGTTTTAATCCCGTAGACCTCCCGCCTGCGCATCAATTACATCTCCATTGACTTACCATTAAGCATAAGCATTGACATTCACAGGCCTCCGTCTGCAGTGAGGCCTGATGTGTATTCGACAACACAGGAGTCCGGACCCATGCATTAGGCCAGGACTAGGCGACATTATTTATTTCTTTGTAGCATCGGGCCTCCTCTGAGAAAAAAAGAAGGTCTACAACAAAGTTCCCAGGGAGAGGAGGTCTCTCACATTCAAACGACCCCAATATGCGTAAAATGCGCACATGAGCCATCGTTATCCAACGGTTGGATAAAGATCTGTCTGTCTATGCACGGCGGTAAGCTTCTTAGTGACCTGTGCTTTTTTTGTACTTTTTTTACTCGTTATCTTTTACTTGGTTTGTGTCGAAGATTCAGAAGAACGCAGAGGCAGACGGTGGAAAATTGAGAAATTTGATGTTCTCCGATCTTTTGATAAGTCTCAGCTGAAATATGTGAAGGTCAAAGTTGTCGCGATTAAATATTCTGTTATTCGGGTCAGAGTTCTATTTTTTCTAATGCTTTTCTTTTTATAGCTTTGTTACCAGAACTGCAGAAACCAGACACGGAATTTTTAAAGAAATTAGAAGAAGTAATTTGGGGTTTTAAATGACGCGCGTTTATGGAGATTTTTTTTTTTTTATTGCTGCAGTTTCGAAACGTGTTTGATTTTTAACCTTTCACCACGATCGACCAAACTCAACTCTTCTGAAATAGTGAGAAACATCCAGAAAATGCGCACAGCACAGCTTTCGAACAGTAATACACTTGCTCGGCTGGTTTTCGCCAGCACAGCCACGGGGCCAATATCCAGCACGCCAGGGGGCTACATCTGCCTTTTTTGCCGGGCCCTTCCTGCCTAATTCAAAAGTCGGGAGCGGGGCGGGGCCGAGCACAGCCCTATAAGAGAAGGACGTCCAGGTTTCTCTACTGTATTTCCAAGTTATATCTCAGCCTGTTGCGCGCCGCGTCCCGAGGGCCCGGTGACAAGAAGAAAAAACGGGCCACGAGAAAGAAGTAGAAGTCTGTTGAGCATTAACAAGTTTAAAGCTGTCAAACAATGGATTACTGACAACTAAGAAACGCTGACCTACCTGTTCTCCGCAGCGGAATCGCATCACTTTTTCATTTTTACGCAGTTTAGATTCCGTGCGAAAAGGAGAAACCTTTCTGTTTGGATTTTCCTCCAGATAACTGCCAACTTTTCGGAGGACTTTATATTTATTTTTGTTATTCAGAAATATTCAGTCACAGATAAAATATTCTCTTCTGAAGACTTTTGTTTGGGATGTTGAGTTCTGTGAAGATGGAGGAGTGGAATACTTACTACACAGCCAGCGAGGCCAGCGAGGTAATGACAAGCGAAAACGTAAAAATATCAACAGTAACAGTATAGATAAATCCTTAAAAAACAAAAAAACAAAACCAACAACTTTTTTTTAATATTGGCCAGGTCTCCGTCTTTGTTTTGGGGCATTTAAAAAGAGAGACCAAGAGAGACCGTAAGGGAAGACAAAATGTTCGCTTATGCAGCGGGACTCCGAATCAAAAGTAGTTGTTGTGCTTTGATACATTCGAAATCAATCTTATAAAAGTACATGAAAACCTCGAATTAACGTGGAAATATTTTGATACTGTCGTAAGAATGAAAAACACCCACGTATGCCATTAATAATCGACAATCAAATGTCGGGAATCTGGGAAAAACTTTCAAAAAACTAAAAGAAAATAATAATGATGCAATATCTTAGTAACTAATATTTTTTAGCAGTTATAGTAAACACATATAATAAATAAAGCAAGAAATAAAAAGCAAGTTTCTACAAAATAAATACTTTGATTTTATACCAACAATGAAACAATTATAATTTAACGGATTAAGTGATACGTCGACCGTCCGTGTGAATTATATGATTTTTAAAGGACATGTTCTCACTGTTAGGCCTTTATCCTTTGTGTCTCTACAGCCGCTTAAGTGTTGCAACGATTCAAGTGTAAATGAAACAAGACGTTTTCCTCCCTAATTCAATTAGGACTTAATTCCATCAGCAAGAGCAGCAGTTCTCACCTCAGCCCAGCCTGATTAAATTACCGAGAAGAAAGCGTTTGATAATAATTAACCAAAAATAAGCGGGCTAAGATAGTCTGTCTTTTATCACCCGCAGATTTAGTATTTTCACATCCATAAAAATTAAATACCAGTAAGTCTTTCGGGATTCAGAAAACCACAATTCTTGAAATGTAGAACTGAATTCTTCAAACTTTATTCCACACAAAAAGGACTTAGAAATGATAACACTGCTCCACTTTAGTTATTAAATACTGAAGAACTTGTTTTTTCCGTGGCAGCAGTGGAGGAGGCCGTCTGACCGAGAGGCACCATGACGCGCTTTTTACGCATTTTCAGGTTAACATCGCTGTGTGAAATCCATGTTCCCTCTCAGCACACTGAGAGCTTCATTGTGCATTGATAAGAAGTGACTTTTAACACTGGGAGTCAATCCGCTTTTTTTTACATTTCACGTTTTGCCAGAGAAATTTAGATCGGTTATTCCCAACAGAATTCTGTTAAAAAACGAAATCAAAATGAGATAATTGTAGAATTTATATAATTACTTATTTATTTTATTTCTTTTCTGTATTGCAACTAACGAGATGTTGTTCCCCTCTTTTACTCCAGATGTACTCGTCTCCTACAACCATGAACTCTGGTCTGGGCTCCATGGGCTCTATGAGCACCATCAATAACTACATCAACTTGAACACAGCCACTGTCTCGCCTGCTGGTATGAACATGTCATATCACCCACCCACCACCAGCATCAGCAGTTCACCACTGGCCTCAATGGGCTCAGCTCCCGGCCACATGTCCCTCTCCCCAGTGGCCCCGTCCCTCACCTCAGGCTCACTAACTCAGCTGGGCCCCGCTGCTCCAGGCTCCCTGAGTTCTTTGTCCCACTACCAGGACATAAGCCCATCCATGAGTCAGCTGGGATACACCTCTCCTGCAACTCTGAACCGAGCAGGGACAAAGGAGATTAACCCAAAGCCCTTCCGACGGCCCATGACCCATGCCAAGCCACCATACTCCTACATCTCCCTCATCACCATGGCCATCCAGCAGAGTGGCAGCAAGATGTTAACCCTGAACGAGATTTACCAGTGGATCATGAACCTGTTCCCCTACTACCGTGAGAACCAGCAGCGCTGGCAGAACTCCATCCGCCATTCTCTCTCCTTCAATGACTGCTTTGTGAAGGTGGCTCGCTCACCCGACAAGCCGGGCAAAGGCTCGTATTGGACTCTCCACCCACAGTCCGGCAACATGTTTGAGAACGGCTGCTACCTGAGGCGCCAGAAACGCTTCAAGATTGAGGACAAGTCGGCAAAAAAGGCAGCCAAGAACCAGGACATGGGCTCAGGAAAAGTAGTTCACAGTATCGATCACTTGGTGGAGGATCGCAGCCCCGGAGGGGGATCAGAGGGAGCAGACTCCACCCACTCGGATAACTCCCACCCAGGAGATGACCAGCCCCATTCCCGAAACTCGATGGTTTCACTGGAATGTCCCCCACTGTCCTCCTCACATCTCCACAACACACCTGTCTCCCTGCCACCCTCCTCCACCACCTCATCTTCCATTTCTCCATCCTCCATGTCCCTCACTGGCACCTCCTCCTCTAACCCACTCCTCCACTCCCAGACTCTACCTAGTAGCTCCCACCTCCTGCCCAGTGTCATGCAGCAACACATGGACATACAGAGCGACCCCCTCAAGTCTTTAGACCCCCACTACAACTTCAACCATCCATTCTCCATCACCAACCTCATGTCCAACGAGCAAAAGATGGACCTCAAATCCTACCAGGACCAGCTGATGACCTACAACACCTACGCTGGGACCTCTCCTGTAGCGGCAAAGCAGATCTATGACACCCCGGGGCCCGCCACAATGGACTCAGGCGCTTACTACCAAACTCTGTACAGCCGCTCAGTACTCAATGCCTCCTAATATGGACTTTCAGCGACTTCCAAACACACAAACCTGTTCATGGAGGAAAGCCAAGACAGAGACTTCTGTGTCTCCCTGCATGTGTTAAAATGGACTCCAATGCTTTTGCTATCTTCCTCTTTCATTCTCTCTGCCTCTCTGGACTTGAAAACTCACATCCATAATAAAGTGGCTGTCATGTTTAGAGAGACAAAAGAACACACGTTTTCTTTTTACCATCTCTGTCAAACAAGGAGACGAACTGGTTACACGTGAAGTTGGACAACAGGAGGTCTTAAATGATAACGAAATCATTTAATTCGTCTGTGTGTAAGTTAACGTCCAATCCTGAGAACTTTGTGTGGCAAAAAATAGCCGTGTATAAAATGTAAATAGAGGTAATGAGGATGGGAAAGGATATTTGCATTTATTTATGAAGGGAGAAAGTTTAATATAACTTGTATTGTGCTCTGTCGACCAGTTACAACCGCAATGTGAGGTTTCGTTTTTTTTTTTTTTATCCAGAGAAAGTTTCAGGTTACTGCTTCAGGCAGGTGTTACTGCAACTGGAGACATTTAAATTCATTTCTTTGTGATTGTGTTACAACATTGGTCATTTTTTTTGTGTTTTCACACCGTGATCTGTCGTGTCGTTGTCAGATCGAGCGTCTGTCGATTTAAACGTGTAGCTCAAGCTCATGAATGCTTTTAAAAAAAAAACTGTGTCGTCTTTTGGTTGATATGAAGATTAAAAAAAACAAACATTTTGTTCCTGCTGAGGTTTAGTAAAACAAAGTAACAAAAAAAAAAAAAGATAAAAGAAAAATCTGTAGTGAGAAGGAAAGATGCAAAGCAACTGTGGTAAATAAAATAAAATAATTGTGATGTGTTTCAAGATGACCAAAAAATATTTTCTTTTATTACTACATGGAGCATTTTAACTGCATGTCTTTCCAGTGACTGTAACATTTCGAATAACAGTTAACTGGTGAGGTGCACGGAGGAGGTCTGACAGTTACTCACAGTGGGGGGAGGAGAGATGCACTACTGGAGGATTTACATACAGTACTTTGCACTATAGAGCTCTCAATGACCAGGTGGGCTGATAGTGTGTGTGTGTGTGTGTGTTACAACAATACATAGGAATGTCCTCCTTAAACTGTCAACGGATCAGCTAAGTAGTAACTGTGTAAAAGTGGGTCAAAAGACCGCCCCCTGATGTCTGAAAAGTGCCTTTCCTTCAAATGACCGCTGATGTGATAAGAGATCAATCAATGGATGATCTTTTGAAGGATGATAAGCAGCAGAGGATGCAGAAGTTTCAGGTCACGTGATGTCCTCTGTGGAACATGTCGTAGTTTCAATGCCAAATGTCCTTTATTTAAAATATGTTGCTTTTCCAGCGTTGAAAGTGTGCTGATATAATATATTGTTTGTGTTTACTTTTCTTTCGGTTTAAGTGTGATCACACTGATTCATGTTTCTTTTTTTCTTATTAAAGAGGGGACAAACGGTGTCTTTGCTTTTTCTTCGTTCTGTCATTTTTATTTGAGGAAGAGTTTGTTAGTCGGTGCATCCTGGATCAAACATAGGCAAAGCAGCAAATCCTTAGCGTGCATCCAAAAAGTTCTACTGAAGCTCTACAGGACTGGACGAAAACACATTAGCTCTATAAGAATATCACCAAGATAAAGCATTTTATTACAGATTGTATTATTTTTATAAGTGTGACAGAATAAAAGTTGAGTCTTTTTCAAGATCATTTTTGCAAACATGCACAAACATTTCTAAACACTAGCCACCGAAGTAAATGTTACAGCAAACGAATCAATCACAATTATTTTTTTCTACATCCTGCAGTATTATTGGCAGCACATCCCTTACTTGTCCTGGCCAACAGTAACGGCTCTTTGGTAGGGTACGGCTGCAGGAATAGCACCGCCTTGTTGAAACAGCTCCTGACCAAATGACTGTGGTGTGTGACATGTAGGACATGTAGGACTGGTAGACTAAACATGGCTGGATCACACTGAGATCCTCAAAGCCGACCTCTGAGCAGACCCTCTGCCTGGGCGGCATCGCACACACACAGAGTGAGGCCCTGGCCACTCCAAAAGCTACTGACCTGCCTCTGACCCTGCACTAGAAAAACTGTCAGCAAGTCAACAAAACAAAAAGAGGGGAAAGTAGGAGCAGAGCATTTATCTTTTTTTTGCCTGTACAGTGTCTCCCAATCGCAGAGAGCTCCACCTAAACAGCAAACACACAACTTTCTGCACGTTCAAGATTCGTCAAGCAAGGGAGCAACAAAATATAAAGTTTAAGTATGAACACGCACTGAATCACTTGCAAAATATGGAGACGATGAGATAGTATAATCACACATATGAAAATGTTGACTTCTGTCCAACAGTAACGTCCTTGCATGGAGCCTGCATTGAAACGCAGGTAAATTCATGCTAAAACCTGATGATTCATGTCTAGAAACATGAAAAAATACAATGCTATTTTGTTACCATATGATTCATACGAGTTCATGCATTACACACACACCCCTCCCTGCCCTACTCTCTACCTTTCTGCATGTTTGACAGTTGCTTAACCCAACTCTATGCTGTAGCTGTTGTCACGGATTTGTCCCTGACTGTTCTTTTATCTTAAGCACAGTAACAAATAACACCAGTGCATATGATCAGTAGCAGCACACACTCTGAAGATATTGGCCTAATTTTTAGCTTCAGCCTTCTTTGTCTCCGTCTTGCAGCAAGATGTTTTCACCAAAAGGATGTTCTAAGTCGTTGAAGTCATGTAAATTTTCTTAGCCAACTGCATTCACAAAGTACATAAGTGCAATGTGGAGACACATATGTCTGCAAATTAGTAGTAAGGAAATGCATCCAAAACTGGAACGCTTGAGCGGCCATCAGAGGAAATGTGGTGCCCCCACATCAGCTTAATACTTTCAGACCATCAGGTTACTCACAGCCAAGACACATTCACACATATGGCTTAAAGAAATGCTAATTGGTCAATGGTCTGAGTGTGAAACTCAGGCAGTTCTTGCATACACAAAAGTCCCTTTAGAGCATTTAGCTTGATAAGATAGGCAAGCACCCACCTGATATGGTCTCCACAGCTACACACACACACGCACACACACACGTACATATATAAGAAGGTGTTCCAGGTATGACTAACCTGGCCGACTCTATGTCACTCAAACGTTCCCTGAGTAATCAGGAGACCTCGCTGATAGTGGTCACATTCATTCCAGACTTTTGGTGAAGGAAAACTGATTAGAGTCTGTCCACAGATAACACACACCGTGACTTAAAGGGGCAACAGTGCAACAGCTCGAGTAGAACAATTTCAGCAGCAAAGAGGAAAAAATTCAGATGTGATTCCTACATTTGTAACCTTTCATCTGTAATCTGTAACCCCGGGCTGACCCGGTTTTCAGACGTGGGACTCTTTGAAAACAGATACTGACTGCTGATAGCAGTCCGGATGTCACAATAAAATATTCTCCTCTACAAGTGACCACATTTTGGTTACAGGTCCTTAAATTTCCCCCAAACACTTCTGTCATGGTATCGCATATTTTTTAAAGACTTAAACTCATAAAATTGATAAAGTTAAGCAGATATAACCAACTTTTTGTGAACATAATCATGGACATCGGAATTGTCAAAAGTAATCATAATATCTATGTTCAATAGTGTGAAAAAAGTATGAATAGCCACAGAGTTTTCACAGACTACACCTCCAAATTTTGCAAGACAATATAAGTATAGCATATTACTATAGTTACTTTCTCATGACACTAGTTCACGATTGTGGCCTTTTTCTATGGTGAGTACGCTGATCAATTCATTTCACATGACTTTATAACAAAAGTAAAGGAGCAAAAATAGCAAATCGTGGAAACAAATGTTTAAATATACCGATGTATTCATGTCATTCAGACCATGACTGCAGCAAGGATGCACTGTGTTTGTGGGAATAGAGTGTTTGGTTACAAGTAGCTGGTTACACTACAAAATTATTGTGATTAAAAAGTAATTTGTTACATTGCAAGTACTCGTTGGAATCATTTTGTGTTACCGAACTCAAACATTTCCGATTACCTCACATTTAGCTCCCTCTTATTTATATCACTCAGAGCCTTTTGTAGAGTATATCTACCTCTGAATGCATTGCTCTTACCTCAGTGCATAGTGAGTTGATACTTGTAGTGTTTGCCGCACCAAAAGTAACAGTAACAAGTAACAATCTCTTACAAACAAGCTCTTTAGAGACACAAGAAGACCGCATGAGTCAAGAAAGAGAAGAAAGAGGCCTCAACATGTCTTAAGAAGTATGAGAGCATACCACATAGGACACGAATGCACGGCTTAGAGGTGGTCTTTGCAGCAGCGACGTGTGCAGGTAAAAGCACCTGTGCAAGACATTCGAGAAAAAGTTAAACAACAAAAAATGTTCATGAACTCGGATGAGCACGTTGTGAATGTGTGACTGCAAGCTTTAATCTGGCAGATGTCACCTCTGCATAAAGGCCATGCTACATCGTGTGCTGGCACGAACAATGGAAGGAAGGCCTCACGTGTTGGATCTTTTAAAATATATTTTAAAAATGATTTAATTCCTCTGAATACTGTGCATGTTGTATAAGCGCTGGATCTGCAAGCCGTACTGAACGCTCAAACTAACAAACATATTTTCCTACTTTATAACATGTGTTCAGTTAGACTTTTAGAAGACTTTGCTTATTTAAAGAAAAAAAAAAACACCTCTAATTTGGGGCAAAGCACTTATTTGTGTTTCCAGAAAATGTAAAAGATGACAGTTAAGATGGGTTTCATTGACAAATGGTTCCTAAAGACATTATCGTGACACAACTGTCATTTTTAGTATAATGAGTATTTGTCTCCTGAGGTGCAGCAGTCTCTCTGTTGAGCATGTAGTGACGGATGTCCTCAGGCTCTAATGCTGGGGACAGAAAATCCAACGAGGAGCCTGCCAGCATGCACACCTGCACAAAGAGTATCCGTGGTAGAACGAATAATGTTTCATTTGCATAGAAGACAGAAAAGAAAGAAAGAAAGAAAGAAAGAAAGAAAGAAAGAAAGAAAGAAAGAAAGAAAGAAAGAAAGAAAGAAAGAAAGAGAGAAAGAAAGAAGGGTGGTGTCTGTTTCTAAGATGTTTAATGCAAATGAGGCAGTGCATCCTGGATCCTGTTCTGTGGATGAACTGTTTACACTTGTTATGCCCGAGAAAAGGGAGGGAAAAGAGAGCGAGCGAGATAGAGAGATAGCGAGCGAAGGAACAAAGCACTTACAGTTCAGTCCTCGGGCTACTTGAAAAGCGAACGATTTGATGACATATAAGTTCACGTGGTAGTTGCTCAGTGAGAAGGGTCTGACAGTTAGTCAACAAATTTGCACTTAATCAAAAAACTGCTATTCCCAAAAAACTTGATGACTTTTGTTACATCAAACTGGTAATTATGAGATCACAGATAACAATTGTAATTCAACTGAGATATACAACTCTAAGAGATAAAAGTCAATAAGATACAAATTCTGAAATTTAAAATATCAAGTGTGGCGGATGTGTGACTGATAAAGTCACACATGTATCCGTCTGACCACTGCAGGCACTGAACGTCAACTGTAAATAGTGCTGCCAAAGAGTCTCAGGTTTCATAAGACAGAAAGGTCCAGTTTTAAAAACATCAACACATACAGCTGAGTGAAAGGGCCCAAGCTCAGTTGTTATTGGTATGTGCAATATTTTATATTTGGTAGTAGAGCTCTGTTCTGAGATATCCTCATCTTGCAGTATGTATACACAGAAAGCTGAGCGTAGGGAGAGCAGTATCAAAGACACTAAGCACAGAACAGAGCAGGTGTCTGTGACAGAGGTGGGCTCCAAAGCGGCATGCAGACGCATTTCTGCTTGCTGAGACAGAAGTTTGATATTTTAGTGTTTGAACTGTTGACCTGACAAAATAAGACACACAAAGTCATCAGAGGAATTTAGATTAGGCTGTAGATCAGTCAGTAGAAAAAGATTTACTAGGATAATAAATCTGCACCCTCGCAGCAAGAAGCTCATGGGGCTCTTTGAGTGGAGTTTGCACGTTCCCTCTGTGGCTGCCTGGACTCTCTCTGTCCTCCAGCTTCCACAGCTCAAAGACATGCATAATGGTCAACTGGTTATTTTAAATTAACTGTAGGTGTGAATGTAAGAGTGTTAACCGTGCAATAGACTGGTGATCTGTCTAGGGCAGGGCTAGGGAACTCCAGGGCTCGAGGGCCGGTGTCCTGCAGGTTTTAGATCTCACCCTGGGTCAACACGCCTGAATCAAATAATTAGTTCATTAGCAGGCCTCTGGAAAGCTTCAAGACATGTTGAGGAGGTCATTTAGCCATTTAAATCAGCTGTGTTGGATCAAAGACACATCTAAAACCTGCAGCCCTAGAGTTCCCTACCCCTGGTCTAGGCTATACCCTGCAACTTACCCTCTATAACAGCTGCAACAGGCTCTAGCCTGGATAAGTAGGTAAGAAAATAGGTGGTTGGATAAACAGTAAAATAAGAAAATGTGCTTTGTACAGGGCCACAGCAGGCAGGGTGTGGTGGGAAACCGAGAGTAAAACTAACTGTAATAAACACAATTTTTTGAAGGAAAAAATAAAATAAACAAGAGCTTGCTGATGCTATCATGCCGACCTTCATTTCACTAAAATCCTGCTCAGGTCCCTTTTACTGTTAATGATTAATCGAAATAGTGGGGTGTGGTGAATGAACTTTTCTTTTTTAGGTTTCGCAGGAGGTCATCCACAAAAACAACCACTATTCCCTCAAACAGCAATAATCATGATGGTACAACTCTGATATATAATTATTACAATATAAAACATCACTTTAAACTGAAGAGTAAAGTAAAGAATCTATAAAATCTATTCAAAAAAGCCACTGGCCAAGTCATCAGGATGGAGAGACATTAAAACCAGAGCTGCAGGTAAAAAAAAAAAAAAAGAGAGAGAGAGAGACTTTCGGTGCATAACACAGTCAGTATGTCATTCAGACAGACAGACGGACAGACAGACAGAGCGCCACTGGCCCAGCGGAGGCACAGATAAGCCATTGGACTTTGCACCGTCGGCCGTGGGTGTTGCAAAGAGCCCGAGATAAACTGCTGGCCTGAGAGACGAACACAGAGGAGGAGAATGATTACATTTAAACCTCATGGTGTGTGTGTGTGTGTGTGTGTGTGTGTGTGTGTGTGTCTGTGGACTATCGATCAAACCAGCACCACTGACTCTCATGGACGCAAAAAAGAGCAGCAGGTTAAAGGTCAAGGGAACTTGGTTTGTAAGCTGGTTGCTGGTTCTAAACCCTGAGTCGTGGGCTGAGAGGCGCTCTTTTCTTGTAAGAGTTGCTCTTTTGTAATAAATGTTAAGGTAAAAAAGGTCGCTGTGTTTTTCGTGTGTCATTCATTCAGCTTTAACAATTGTGTGTTGTTTGTGTTCAAAAGATCCATTTTTTAAATTCTTAAATTTCCCGCTATATTTCTTCTTCCTGTTATAATTTTCATGTAATTTTTTTGCATCCGGTGACTGTTCGCACTGACCCAGTTTCCCAGAGGGATCATTAAAGTTTCAGTTTATCTTATCTTATAGTAATATTGTCTCTGTTATGATTGCACATAGCACCTGCCGGGTTTGTCCAGTCCTCCCTGTAACATTAGACGACGCCGATTCGAAAAATAAAATCCATGGATTGTTTGCTGTGGTTTTCGATTAAGCCTCTCGTGGATCCAAAAGCTATGTCTCATACTCACGGGTTAACATGCTGACACCTAGTTCTGCTCTGTAGTTTCAGGATGTGGAGGCCGATTTCCTCAGGACTTTGTTTTCTCACGTGTCAGAAGAAACCCGCAGGCTGGATTTATGAAGCCGGGCACTGAAGCCGGAGATCAACAATGGCGGGAAAGCCCCACGCAGTTGTTTGTATCACTCTGATAAACCTTGATTCACAAAATCACCTTTGCTTCCCAGACATGATAGATCTCATATAGCTTATCTAAATGACAGATCTATCATGCAAACTAGCTCAAACCACTGTGATGCATTTCACCTGAGGCTAACGCTGCTGGAGTGTCTTCAGCATAAATGTCCTCAAACAATAACGCCATAGTTTACTGTCATGGAGTTTAGAACATTTAACATTTACAAAACTACATTTCTATGAATGTGCTGTGTTGAGCTGGCCACAAACATGAAGGCTAGCATGGTATTTACTTGTCAACAGAGCTAATAGACACTTTCATACCAAAGGAACTTAGATCTAATAGCTTATTTATACATTGGTAATACATTCAGTTCAGTTCAATTCACTTTATCTGTTTGAACTAAAAGTGTTTACATTGGTTTAAACAGCATTTGCTATTTTCTAGTTCTGTTGGTCCTGAGTTTGAATCCATCATCTGGCCCGGGCCTTTCTCTGTGGAGTTTGCTCCAGTGACGTGCGGTGAGGTTCGTGGCTGGTGAGGCACTGACGTCATCACAGTCAGATTTACAAACATACGAACCCTACAGAGTAGCTTATTCACCATTTCATTGGCAACAGTTAACGTGTTTTGTTAAAATTTTCATATCAGCATTCTTTACATATACAAACTAGCATAGAAAAAAATAACTTAAAAAAACGTTATCGTCTTACCTTTACTTATAAATGAAGTCCTGCTTCGATTGAAAGTCCAGTTTAGAAAATTCTTTCAGTTTAGAGATGTAATCTTCCATTTTGAAAATAAAATATTTCCATGATGACGCCTCCCCTGACTGCACGTCACTGGTTTGCACGTTCTCACCGTGTCTGCGTGGGTTCTCCTCGGGTACTGTAGCTTCTTCCCACGATCCAGACACATGCAG